>VKOC01015118.1:0-16947 GCA_009364415.1 Spea multiplicata | reverse complement strand
AGCATAACAATAATAATAATAATAGTAATTTATCATATATAATACTGTAATATGGACAACAGTATTTTTTATGATTGATATGATTTAATTGACGGTATCCTATATCATAGTGTGAAAGGTACAATTTAATTTATAATAGTGAAGAATAATTCATAATATTCATAATAATAAAAGTGCTATTTTTTATTAATTTGACAGTATCCTGTATCATAGTGTTATATGTACAACTTTATTTATAATAATAAAATATAATAGTAATATATTATTATTATTATTATGATTAATAATGACATCATCTCCCGCTGGGAACTAGTGTGTGACTGCGATGTCGTTTCTACTGTGCAAAAGAAATGGCCAAGTTTAATGAATTTAATATTATAATAAAATCAAATCACTTTATAATATTATTGATAAACATAGATTTGAATATATAAAATATTACCAGTTTTAAAGGATGTATAAACCCATTATAGAAGAATCTTTAATATGGGGATATAGATAATAATAATAATAATAATCCACATTTCTAAAATGTATGTTTTTTATTTTATTATTATTAGAGGATCTCCTATATCATATTGTAATGGGTGCAACATTAATAATAATAATAAAATATGTTAACAAATAGAATTCTATGGCAAAGAAAATGTAAGAAATTCATTTCAATTTGTATAGGTTTAGCCCTTAATTTTTTTCTATTAATGGCTCATTTTTCTTTTGTTTTAATGTAATTGTTGGGGATTTACCCTGTCCATGGGTTGAAAATGAGGATTCAAGGACATCATATAACGAAGCTGGGGAAGATCCTACACTTACTTATTTTACATTTCACCATTACGTGTGGGGAAGAAGAACAGACACTTGCTGACTCTTCACTAGTTAACAGCGTCCTTAGCATCCCTACCATGTATTAAAATGTATTTAATAATATTGCTTATTGGGGTTTATTGGGGTAACTTGGTAACCATGAGATAAACATTTTTGTCAACTTGCATGAAGCTTACAGATTTTCAACTCTCTTCAAAAATAAACCTGCTCCATATAGTTATTATCCGCGCTTAAAATGAATGACATCATGTTATATGTTCAATTTTTACCAAGAAAGGTATAAAAACAGACAAATCCATATGGCTCGATGCCCTAACATGATGCTGGCAGTCATGTTTAATTGGTCACTAGCGGCATGAGTAGTTCCAGAAGACTGGAAGTTACTTACTGCAATACCACTTCACAAAAAAACATAGCAGCGAAGATTCAGCGAACTACAGGCCAGTAAGTCTTAAATCGGTAGATGCCAAGTTAAGGGAAACCGTGCTAAAGGAGAGGATTATTAAATATCTGGAAGCAGCATATAGTAGATTATAGCATTATGCACAGTGTTCTGTCAGAAACAGCAGAAGAGAGCAGACAATACAATAAAGCTTTAGAAAATGCAAGAAGGGTGCTGGGTTGTAAAGCCAGAGGCGTTGGTAGCAGGAAGAGGGAAGGAGGTTCTGCCACAGATCTCTGGACAGAACTCAACTACAGTATTGTACTGTTTTATGGACATGTGTGGGTCATTCCTTTAATATTTTTTCATCAATTAAGCAGGTAAAAGGTCTGGAGTTGATTCGAGGTGTGGCATTCGCATTTGGAAGCTGGCCAGACAACAGAGAGCTAGCAGGAACATTAGGAGTGGTCAAATCAACAGGAAGTATAGAATACTCTCCAGTAGGTAGACATCTTTATCCAAGTCTACCATGCAGACACAACTTCACAAAAGCAAATAGAAAGGGTTCACCACAAGGTGCAAACTATTCATAAGCCCCAAGAATAGAAAGGACACATTAGACGTTGGTGAAAAGCAACTAAAAAAAGCCATCCCAGTTCTGGAACAGCATTGTTTGGGCAGATAAAATGAAGATCAACCTCTACCAGAAGGATGAGAAGAAAAAACTATGTAGGAAGTTTGGAACGGCTAATGATCCGAAGCAGACCACATTATCTGTAAAACATGGTGGAGGCAGTGTGGTGGCATGGGCATGCATGGCTTCCAATGGCACGGGGTCACTGGTGTTTATTGATGATCTGACAGAAGCAGACGGAATAATCCTGAAGTGTATAATGATATATTGTCTGCCCAGATTCAGCGTAATTCAGTGACGTTGATTGGAGGACGCGTTTCTTTACAGATGGACAATGACCCCAAACACACTGCGAAAGCAACCCAAGAGGTTTTTTTAAGGCAAATAAGTGGATTATTCTTTAACCCCTTCAAAGGCAGATTTTATTTTTCGTACTCTTCGTGACAATGACTATTTTAACATTTCTGCTCTGTTCGTGTTTAGCTGTAATTTTCTTCTTTCCCGTTTACTGAACCCACACAAGTTATATATTGTTTTTTTCAGGACAAGTAAAAAAAAGTCCTTGTTTTGATTGTATCTGTCACTCACAGCGAGGTAGGAGACAGTGGTGCAGGTAGGACACAAGGTACGGATAAGTACAAGGTCAGGTTCAAGGCGAGGTCAGGGTACCAGAGATCATGAAATACGAATGACAAGCCGAGGCGCACTGAGGAATAACACTATAGGAATACGTACAACCATCAGAGGACAAGGTTTGAATGTCCACTGGGAGGTTATAAAGGAAGAGGAAGTGGCTAGGCACCAATTGGAGCAATTGGCACCAAAATTTGTCACTTCCTGTTAGGTGGAATCTGGCAGCCATTTTGAGTGTGGCTAGACCGTAGCCTATAAGTATAGGTGTCTGCGGTTCGGGGTCTAGCCACTAGAGGGCGTGTGGAGGTAGATGGAGGTCTTCCTCTCCTCCGCGGAGGTTGCTGTGGCTGGTAGCTAGCAGAAGGAGGTCTCCCTCTCCTCCTTGGAGGCTGCTCTGGCTGCAGGCTGGCAGAGGGTGGTCTCCCGCTCCTCCGTGGAGGCCGCTCCTTCATACCAGTGGCCGCTGATCCAGGTTGGTGATAGTATCATATTATTTACTATTAAAAAAGTATAAAATATGGTGAAAAATTTAGAAAGAAATTACTTTTTCTTACTTTTAGTTGGAAAATCGTTTACTCATCTATAAAAGGGAATGAAAAAACCTGCTAAATAGATCCTACTATTCGTCCTGAGTTTAGAAATACCCAGTATTGTTATGTATTCTTGCTTTTTTCTGCACATTATGGGGCAATAAGTACAACAGCTTCTGGTATATGTCACTCACTGTCATAAAAAACTCCAATATGTGTTCAGTAACATCTCCTCAGTACCGCGATACCCCATATGAATAGGTCTGCCTGGCTGTTTGGGGACAAAAGGGCCAAATTTGGGGCATGCGCATTTTTCAATGTTGAACTGGCATTTGGTGATCCACTGCCCATGCCCTATTTGGTACATGTTTGAGCCCAGCCATTTCCGTGTGCCCCATAAAACCATATATTTCTAAAAACTAGACACCCCAGGGTATTTCAAATGCTGGTACCATAACTCTTTGCATGCACATATATTACCACCAGCATTTTTTTAAAGTTTGCAGTAGTATTTTTTGTGTGTATTTTTACCCACACACCTAATTTAGGTATGAATTTACAGCTCCTGGTATATGTCGCTGTCACGCGACACCCCAATATGTGTTCAGCAACATCTCCTGAGTACAGTTATATTTGGGAACTAAAAGGCCACATTTTGGGACGTGTGCATTTTTTTTAATCGGAAATTAGATGTGTGGCCATCCTTCCCCCTGTGTTAAGTGGCTCATGGTTGAACCCGGCAAATTCAATTTACCCCATCAAATCATACAATGTTATATATGCCAGTATTGTAACTCTTTCCATGCGAGAATTGTTGTAAGCTAATGTGCTAATTTTAGGACTTGCTCACAAAATATTTTTTATATATATATATATTTTAATGTTTTGCCTTTTATTTGCCTTTTATTTTACTAATCACACTGTTATTAGAAAGCTGGGCTCCATTGACTTGCATGGTTGAATGCAGTACCTATGACCTCGAGGTGCGGCCCACGTAAGATCGGCAGCCAAGATCACAAGCCCTGCTGCTTACTTGTGGGAAAGTCTATTCTCTGCTCCAGTTCTGCTTCCTCTGTGGGGAGAACGAGGGAGGCCGCGCCCCCTTCTGAAGTCTGTGAGTGGCATCGAGAGCTGTAGTGAAGGTAAGGGAGTGGGGGAGGTTGTATGAATGAGTACGCCTGTGAGGGAATGAATCTGTGAATGAATTAATTTGTGTGTGCGTGTGTGTGTGATAGCATGGGTGTGTAAGTGCTGGAACCTAGACATGACGGGACTGTAATTGCTGTTAGCAATCACACTCCTATCATGCCAAGTCATATTGTTGATTTTTTATCCAATTGTGGTGTGTTACTTTTAATAAAAGTGTAGTTAACACTAAAATTGTACAAAAATACTGGTACAGCCAAGCAGTATATGCTGGAATCTGGGTATGCCTGAGATTGCTGTTAACAATCATAATATATAATTTTTTTGTACAATTTTGGTGTGTGACTTACTTTTATTAAAAGTGCGTGGGGGGTAATTTTCAGTTTTGGCTAAGTGAACCCTGAATTTTCGGTTTTGGTCCAGAATTTTCATTTCGGTGCATCCCTAAAATAAATAAACAATTTCATTTTAACTTATCCAGAATCCTGAATTTGTAGTCACAAAACTTTCTAGGCCCAGAAATCAGTGAGAGGAAAAGTAAAGGTTTTGTGTCATTTACTTTTTTTTAATCTGCATATCTTATTAAAGGCCATATTTTCTCACAGTGAGAAAAGAGTGCGGCCCTCGCACGTAAACAATTCTGATGAAGTGGCCCACTGCAGAAAAAACTTGGACGCCCCTGATGTAGACTATGCTGGGATCTCTAATGACTGCCCTCTTCTGGCTAATCACAGGTACAACCCTTTATTAACCTCTTTGTTACCCTAAGAACCCTCAGGGCAAATTAACAACTATATTTTAGTGTTTACTTTCCCATTTCCCATTTATACTAGCTGCGTATAGAATTTATGTACCAATGTTTTTAAATTGTATTAAACTTATATAAATAATAATAAGAAAAAGGGAAATAACGGTTTGAGGAAAACATAGCAAAAACATCAAAATCGCTCCGGCCCTGTAGTGTATCAGCTCTGGTCCTTAAGGAGTTAACACTTAGGACTGTACATGGAATATCATTAACATATGCAGAGCAAGGGGTTCTGGTCAGTGGGTATGAACAGGAAACTAGTGACAGGGGAGGAGCTTGTGAGCAGGAAATAAGGTTATGAAAGGAAGAGATTCACCACTTTCCAGTCATTTTGGAAGAGTATGCTCCTGCACAGGGCAGATTGTATCCGACGGGCAGATTCTCTTAGCTCGCTATATGCTCCCATGTGGTTAGGGTAATATTTAACCCGTTTGCTGCTGGTGTGGAGAGATGTAAAGCTGGGTAACAGTATTCCTTTCGGTTTCCATAGTTACAGGGGTGATTTAAAGTGACAGGCCTAATGTCTCATGTTTAGATTATACTATTTGTCCTTAGTTTAGAAATACCTAATGTTTTCATGTTTTGGTTTTTTTTGGTTTTTTTTCTACAAGTTATTGGGCAAAAAGTAAAAGTAGGATTTTGCTTTTTCAAAACCAGTTTGTTTCCAAATCGAGTAATTCTTCCCTCATGTTCTATTTTGGGTATCTTTTAAGCCGGCCAATGCATTTTACCCCAATCAAACCATATATTTTTGAAAACTAGACACCTCAAGGTATTTCAAATGTCAGTACTGTAACTCCATGCATGAGATTCTACCGCCAGCCTTTGCCAAAGTTTGTGGTATTACATTTTTTCACACAAATTACACTATAGGTATAAATTTATAGCTTCAGGTATACGTCATTATCAAACACCTCGATATGTGTTCAGCAACATTTCCCGAGAAGAGTGATACCACCCATGCATGGGTTTGCCTGGTGTTTGGGAGCGAAAAGGCCACATTTGGGAAGTGCACTTCCCCCCCCATTTTGGTCAGTCTGTGCCTACGCCCTTTCTTTGAACCCGGCCACTACAATTTACCCCTTGGGTATCTGAAATGCTTTTACTTTAACTCTTTCCAGATTTTGGGGAAGATATAGTGCTAACTAACCCAAAACTTTATTTAATTTTTTTTCCCCAAAACAATTTATTCAAAGAGGATAATGCACAGATGAAGCACATAAAAAGAAATAAAGGGCAAACTGAAATACAGTGTACAAATACAATAAGTATGTATCAGTGTCATAGGAGGCCCAAAAGCATCAAAACAGCAGGACGGAATGCTCGGCAGACCCATGCGGAAGAGAATACATATAAAGAATGAGCAAGCAGGAAGGATACATAATATAGACAGCAGTCATTAGCAGTTTATGAACGATGTCCGTATAGAAGGCGTGGCAGGTAAACAAGACAATCAAAAATATAGGGAACATGTATAACATAGCCCCATCATAACTCCTGAAGTACTCCCCCAAACACACCAAAACTTTATTTTTTTATTGTATTTTTTTTTAACTTTTTTTACATTTTGCTGGAACTGGATGGTTCCTCTGATGCATATTTTTTTATGTTTTTATTATTATTTCAATATTTTACTAATCACATTATGATTAGAAAGCTGGACTCCATTGACTTGGACCATCTAACCCGCTTTCTGTCCTCAAACTCTCTGCTCGAACCCCCTGCAATCCGGTTTCTGCCCACAGTACTTGATCGAAACTGCTCTCACCAAAGTCACAAATGACTTTCTATTTGCTAGAAACAATGGCCACTACTCTAGCTTAATCTTACTTGATCTCTCTGCTGCTTTTGACACAGTCAACCACCCCCTCCTCCTACAGACTCTCAGCTCTCTTGGTGTCCGTGACACTGCTCTCTCCTGGATTAACTCATATCTTTCCAACAGGTCCTCCTCTGTGTCTTTTGCTGGCGACTCCTCCTCCTCTATGCCTCTGTCTGTTGGAGTACCTCAGGGCTCTGTCCTGGGTCTTCTACTGTTCTCCATCTATACTTCCTCACTTGGAAAACTCATCGACAGCTATGGATTGAAATACCACCTCTATGCTGATCACACACAAATCTATCTCTCCACCCCCAAACTCTCTGCATCTCTCCTCTCTCAGATCAGCAGGTGCCTATCTGGCATCTCTTCCTAGATGGCCTCTCACCACCTCAAAATAAATATGTCTAAAACTGAGCTCCTTCTAATCCCTCCCTCTAACTCTATTCCCCTATCTGACCTTTCTATCACTGTTGACGGTGCCATCACCACACGTCCGCTGCCTCGGAGTGACCCTAGACTCTAACCTATCTTTCATCCCTCACATCAAATCACTCTCTAAATCTTGCCACTTCCAACTGCATAACATTTCCAATATTCCCCATTTCCTGACTGTCAGCACCACAAAACAACTAATCCACTCCATCGTAATCTCTCATCTGCCAGGCTTCTAACTCACCCGACGCTGTGCATCTGCCGCACCTCTCTTCGAGTCCCACCACTGGCTCCCCATCTATAGCAGAATTAAATTCAAAATACCACTCTATCCTACAAAGCTCTTACTAATACCGCTCCCCTCTACCTATCCTCCCTCATCAGCAAATATACACCAGCCCGCCCTCTAAGATCCAACAATGACCTGCTCCTTACATCTTCACTCATCACCTCCTCCCATGCCCACCTATAGGACTTCTCTCGCGCAGCACCAACCCTCTGGAACTCTCTTCCCCATGCTGTCCGACTCTCACCAACTCTACCCTCCTTCAAACGCTCCCTAAAAACTTCTCTTCAGGGAAGCCTACCACTGACATAAACATCAAAACTTCTCTCTCACCCACTTACAACCCTTATCTCGCCCCACAATAACATCATTCACTACCACGCAGTCCTCACCTCCTGTTTCTCACCCCTTATCCATCTAGAACGTGAATTCCTACAGGAACAGGCCGCTCCATTCCTCTTGTATGTGTATGTCAATTGCTTGTCATTTTGTATTTGTCATTATCTGTAAAATTTTTACCTTGTACAGCGCTGCAGAATCTGTTGGCGCTTTATAAATAAAGTATAATAATAATAATCATGTATATGGGGTATTCCTGTACTCGAGGGGTGTTTCTGAAGACAAATCACAAGTTGTTTCAGCAATTTTATGTAACCAGGGTAAAACATATTGAAATACTGTGTTTGGATAGAATGGGTTTGTTAAAAATGAAAAAAATAAATGTTACTGCAATGTTTAGGACGGACTGGCACTAAAATGGTTAAATAAAAAGTGTTAAAATGCCCCAAGTAAAATACTTTGGGATGTCATCTTTCAAAAAATATATACTTTTGTTCAGCAGTTTCTCTTTTTCTGGACGCTATTGGGGCGCAACTCCCCCAGAAACAGCGATGCGCGTCATTCATATTTAACCCTGTAAGTGCCAAAATAAATGAAAATATGAGGTGTTTCCAAAAACTGATTTTGTCTGGCCGCAACGTCCCTAATTACTCTTGTGTGAATGATAATAAGGTGGATGGATTTATTAGTGATCACCAATCAGGTGCCACCATTCCCATAGCACAGTTATGATTCACTGCCATCTCAAGTGAGTCTTTTTTCCAGAGAAGTTGTACAAAGGCTCCAGCTTCACTCATCTGGAGAAGACCCAGAACACTATCCTAACTGCTAAATTCTTATAGCAACTCAAGTTATCAATTCGCTTACATTGCAAACTTGAGTCTTAATTGAAAGACGTCTGAAGTGCTGTATGTGATGGCTGTTTGATGTTTTGCCCAAAGATATTTCTGGAAACAGCTTCACAAAGTAAACAACCTCTAGCGCTATAGGCTTGTGCTCAGTCTTCTGATATAATGCAGGGAGAGTCCAGGAAGTGGGTTATTACTTCCTGGGGATTAAAGGAAGTGACGGACATTTTATAAAAAAATGTCCTGACTATGCTAATGGTGGATGTCAGAGCTGGATAATATGAATATAACTAGAATACAAAAGGTACATTAACACAAATTGTGCATTTCTCTATTAAATCATATTATTTAAAATTCAAATAGAATAAAATCCTATCCAATCAGAAAACCTCCGTGAATTAAATTTTAAATGACATATGCAGAAAAATCAATGATAAATTAAAAGTGCTGAATAACATTTACATCTGAGAAAACGATAAATATTATTAAAGGACATAAAGCTGCCGATGAATGAAACTTCCTTCTAAAACTAACTAATACTCTAAAGACATTAAAGTCTGCGTTTGTATATTTCTGTCCATGCAGACAATTACCGGCGCTCTGCGGTTTTCTTATAATTTAAAACCAACATGGAATTGCGATCCCAAAACACAAAGTCCTGCATCTATATTGAGACTCCATTGCAATGAATGAGACCGCACTGTATAAAAAGAGCCGAGATGTTCAGGTTCATTACAATGATATCAGATGCAGCAGATGCCACTGACCCACACGGTGCTCGATTCCACCGAACCCGGCAGACACTCTCTGGCACTCGGCAGGGTACTGGGCTGCATGATGCTGATCTCTGGGTCTCTTCCATTGAAACGTCTCTTTTGTTTGTTGCTCCTGTGTGTGACGCCCTGCAGATCTGAGATCCAGAACCCAGCACCGGCCTGTCATCTGCAAGTCATCAAACCATTTGAAGACTTTGAGTATTTTAAAGATGGGGACCTTATAATTGGAGGAGTTCTCACGGTGAATAATCAAATGAGGAATTATATTTTTTCTGGACAGGATCATTTTTCTCCCCAAATAGTCTGTGTCACGTAAGTTCCCAAAACTAACCATAAAAATAATAATTCATTTTATAGAGAGCCCAAAACTACTAAAAAAAGGGAAGTTACTGTGTTAAGCAGTAAATCCAGTTGCTGTCCAGCTGTTTTCATACATTACATTTTTTATTTCCCCCTGCGTGGTATAACTTGCACACATGCTCTAGTGCTATTGTGAGGTAAATATATACATATTTATGACTTTTTATTATTACTTTTTATTAGGCTGCTTTGTGAAATTAACGTTACACAATGTAAGATGTGTTTTTTTCTTCCAATATTATGAATTTTATGCTATTGACTTGATTGGGGGAGTTAATATCTTTTTGTAAATCTACCCATATAGATTTAAAAAAATATTATGAGGATATTGGAGAAAATACGTATCTGTAAAACAGAGGTCATTGTGTTTTACACTAAGGAGCTGACATCCCCTTTTGAGAACGTGATAAATGCATGATAATGGCTACAAAGGTTAACCGAAATGTTGACTATTTTTTATTTTATTAAACCAACTCTTGAAACATTAGGACTGACACTATGTAGGAATGGCAAGAAAATTAAAACACATTAGGAAAAGAAAAAGAGATTGAGAGTTTGAGGAGGGAACAGACAGAAATAGAGGGAATATACTATGTACCTCCCAAGGATTCCTATATTTCATAAGATTTCTCTCTTCAGAAGAAGTGTATAAGGTGAATATTCGATGTCTTTTTTATGTAGATTTGTCTTTTTGGACATTTTCAATCTGTGAAGAGGGGCCACATGTTGTACTGGGTGGGACCAGACTCAGCCATGACCACCACTCTCCACTGTATTCAGACATTTGCAACCATCTCAGGCAGGGCTAGGAATGGGCTTGAGACAAAAATATTTAACAAGGTCCTTGATTTGTCTTCCGCAGGACATGCCCTACATTAAATAAATATCTGAGGGTAATTACGGCACTCACGCTAGTTCTCTCTACTGACCTATGACCTGTTTTGCCATTCGTTTAAATCTAGAACCTTTGTCAGTTGATGGTAACATGGAATTCCTACAAAGTCTTAATACGTTTTTTTTTATCTGGCAGACCTCTGACTATGTTCTTCTGCTTTAATCTAATTCATCTACCTTTACAGCCCAGGCCTCATGGATTACATCAATTTACTGGTCTTTCTTTTCACCATTGAAACATTGAACAACGACCCAAACATTTTACCAAATATTACCCTGGGTTATCATATATATGACTCCTGTTTAGATGAAAGAAAAGCTGTGAAAAGCATTCTTCAGATTTTGTCTGGCCCCCGCATGACCGTCCCTAATTACTCTTGTGCAAATTCTAACAACGTGGCTGGATTTATTGGCGATCACCATTCTAGTACTACCATTCCCATAGCACAGTTACTAGGGGTGTATGGATACGCACAGGTGAGTAAACTGAATGGTCTTCCATGTATTGTCTGACATTAGCATTCAGTTTCATGGTGAGATCACAACCATGTCTGACTCCAAGCTGTTATTAGAAACCTTTACCGCAGAATGTTTACACTTTTCTCTTCCATCTTGTAGATCAGTTATGGAGCGACAGACTATACGCTGAGTGATAGACGTGTTTATCCGCATTTCTTCCGCTCTGTTCAAAATTATCTTGTCTATAATAAAATTATATTGAAGATTCTAAAACATTTCGGATGGACCTGGGTGGGAATTCTCGCGGTTGATGATGACACCGGAGAGACAGAGAGTCAGGCTCTGAGAGCGTATCTGACAAGTTATGGAATTTGTATTTCCTTTTCTGTAAAAATTAGTTTATCACAAGAACAATCTGAAAATATGAAAATGATGTCAGAAACGGTTTTGATGTCATCGGCTCGAATTATTATACTCTGCGGCTCTTTCAGCACCAGAATTATTGACATTTTAACTCTGTGTCTCAAACATAAAGATATAACATTAATCCTTCCTCCTGCCTGGGCTTCCAATGAATATCTCACAGATTTCTTTGTAGAACCCCTGAATGGCAGTCTGGCCATAGAACCGCATCCTCTAGCGCTACCGGATACCGGAAGTTTCTTTGATAATATCCATCCTTCAAACCGTCCAGCAGACAAGCTTCTCGAAGATATATGGATATTGTATCATAGATGTTTATCAGAAAATTCTGAAAAGAATAGGCTTTATAAAGAGATCTATAAAATCTCTCTGTGTAACTGCAGTGGGAAACGTAAATTATTTGTTAAAGATCATCTGAATATTGGTGTTTCTCCCCGGGTGTTTATTTCAGTGAGTGCTTTAGCTAAAGCTTTACATGACATGCACTTATTTTATAACGAGAACGCAAAAGGAAATACAATCCAAAACATCTATAAACACCAGGTATGTATGAAATACAGACTGCTTCACGTGTCAGACGCTGACGGACATACAGGAAGAATTGTCTTGTCATACCCCTTGAATATATGTATTTTATTAAGTGCTGCATAAATTGTTGGAAATAAAAGATAATAATAATAATTCTCTCAAACTGGTTTCTTAAACATAGCCATGAGTTCACTGAACTCCAATGGCCTCCACAGTCACCAGATCTCAATCTAATAGAGCACCTTTGGGATGTGGTGGAACAGGAGGTTTGCATCATGCCTTCATGTGCATATGGACCAAAACCTCTGAAAAATGTTTCCAGCACCTTGTGCAAAGTATGACATGAAGAATTAAGGCAGTTCTTAATGCAAAAGGTGGTCCAACCCAGTACTAGCAAAGAGTGTAGCTAATAAAGCGGCCAGCGAGTGTATATACAGATCAGCCATAACATTACGACCACCTGCCTAATATTGTGTAGGTCCTGACGGGTCGAGGCGTGGACTCCACTACACTGAACGTCTGCTGTTGTATCTGGCACCAAGACGTTAGCAACAGATCCTTTAGGTCTGTAAGGTGGGGCTTCAATGGATGCATCCTGGTGCTATGTTTTCTCCAGGTAAATGACGCATCCGGCCATCCACCTGATGTAAAAGGAAAACGTGATTCATCAGACCAGGCCACCTTCTTCCATTTCTTCCAGTTCTTATGCTGATGTGTCCACTGTAGGTGCTTTTGGCTGCAGATCAGTCAGGGTGCCCATGCTGACCACTCAGCATGGGCAGCCTGACTGGTCTGTAGCTACACAGCCCCATATTCAACAAACTTTAGTGCTCTGTGTGTTCTGACACTTTTCTATTAGAACCAGCAATAACTTTTTCAGCAATTTGAGCTACAGTAGGGATTTGACCACACGGACCAGCCTTCGCCCCACACGTGCACCAACGAGCCTTGGCAGCCCATGACCCTGTAGTCTGTTCACTGTTTTTGCTTCATTGGACCACTTGATAGGTGCTGACCACTGCAGACCGGGAACACCCCACAAGAGCTGCAGTTTTGGAGATGCCCCGACTCAATTGTCAAGCCATCACAATTAAGCCCTTGTCAAGTTGCTCATATCCTTACACTTTTTCCTGCTTCCAACACATCACTTTGATGATGAAAGGTTCACTTGCTGTCTAATACATCCCACCCACTTACAAGCGCCATGATAACAAGATTATCAGTGTTATTCACTTCACCTGTCAGTGGTCATAATGTTATGGCTGATTGGTGTATATGGACAGAGGTCTTTGCTGTGATATGACTTTTACATGTATAGTATTATCCATACTAAATGATGAACATCAAAAAGTTAAAAGCAAAACCCACTGTTTTGTAGTTTTATATATTTCTTCCACAAGTTAGGTGTCACTGAAGGGAAAATCTTGCTTTATGATCAGCAACATCCCAGAGATTTTGGTAATTTTATTAGACAGCAAAATGCTATCTTAAATATTACATTATATTGTTTGCCATGTTTGAACTTTGTCTTGGGACAGAGAGGGTTTTTTTAAAGTTATATCTCTAGCGAAAGTACCTTGTTTGGTACCTATTTTAACATTTATTAGCATTTAATATTATTACACACATGGTACAGGAAGAGGGGCAATCTTCAAACTGAAGAGAAGTGAAATAGCATTTAATGTCTAGGAGTTCCTTACAAATGATTGCAACGTATTAGAAGCCATTATGTTGTATATTGTTGTGTATTTTATATAATTGTTACTTGCTACCTCTTAAGTTATATCGCCATTCTAACACTAATTGCAGCTCACATGCAAAATCCAATGTTAATATTTACCAAAGAACAATATTTTTTTCTAAATTGTGCCTTCATGGTGACCCTGGTGCTGTTGGTTCTAACGATGTGCTGTAGACTGATGAAGGGTTGATGCTAGTTAATGATATGAAGTTCTAGTAGATGAATAATAGAGATCAGGTATTGGTCTATTTTAGTCGAGTGTTTGGGTGGGTTCTGTTGTAAAATGGGAGGTATTTTTATTTTCTTGATTAATGACGTAGAAGAAAACTCTCCTACATTGTGACTGTGAATGTCCTCTTGTTTTGTTCTAAATCATTTTTAACAGTTGCATCGCTATATAAAAAGGATAACATCTGCATCTCAGTTGGGCCGCACATTTTACGATGAACATGGAGAATTTGCATACCATTACACAATTACAAACTGGGTGTTTTTATCAAATAAGTCTGCATTTAGAAACATTGTGGGTAACTTCACTGAGTGGGCTCCAGATGGTCAGCAGCTAATCATTGACTCGCATTTAGCAATATGGAGGAACAAAGACAACCAGGTAAGGGGGGATTATTGTTTTTGTTTTCCTACATTAAAATTAAGCTACATTTCTATAAACTTTACAGACATAGAGTATATTAAAAATAATTTAACAGAAATAATATAAACTCACCAGCACCATACATCCTAAAGATGGTAAAACAAAACCACTTTGACGGTGTAATGGTTCTAACTTGTGAAAAACCCTGGCTATGAGAGCCATAAACGTCACACTTAAGACTGAGCATCCTAAACACCCACTAACCAGACCTCCCAGCCAGACCTCGCTAAGCCAGGCTCTGGAAAACCTCCCCCAGACAACACGCAAATGTCCAGGCAAGTATTTCCTCCCTTACCTCAGGGATACCTCAGGTCTTTTTTAGGGAATCTCCTTGCCCTGGGAGCATAGAGGAAATTCTTCTTTCCACAACAGTCTCTGATCGCCAGGCTCCAGGTTTTAATGCCCAGCACCTATGCCTGATGCAGACCACATAGGAATCATAGACTGGATCCTGCAAAGCTCTAGTGTCTTGGAAAAGCCTGCATGGATCCAAGCTGTTAGTCCTAAAAAAACATGTACCTGCGCCCCAACCATTTGCTCATTCTTTATTAATTTATAAGAGTGGCTCAAACAAGAACTATTTTTTTTCTGTTTGTAGATTCCAAGGTCTCAGTGTTCAGAGAACTGTTTGCCTGGATATCGAAAAGTTCTCAGACTTGGAGCACAAATCTGCTGCTACAACTGTGTCCGGTGCTCGGAGGGAGAGATATCCAATAGATCTGGTATAATAGATTATATAGAATCATACACATAATTTACTCATAGTAGGTGTGTAGGAATGAAAGTCTGCTCCTGGTAAGGTAGAAGGTGGAGTTGGGGGGTATTGAGAGCCACACGGAGGGGCAGGTGTAGCTATAAGTGATCAAAATAATAGACAAACAAGACAGGCATGGGTTGACTAGAGCTGGGCAGAAAAACTACCTGGCAGCCGACAACCAGCTGTGATACCAATCACCTTACAGATATTATGAGAAATACCTTTTTACACAAGCTCCAACCTCCATGCTTCTGCACACAGCTGGTTCCCTTTCACAAATGCCCCTCAGTGCACTAAATAACCCCCATTAAAAACATAAAAAGTTGTAACGGTTTAACCCCTTAATGCATTGTTTTCAATGAGTTTAGGAACTGTACATTTACTCAAGAAATCTACTTATAGTGGGGTTTTGTTTTTGTTCCTTGTTTGGTCTTTGAGCTCCTCCGTTATATCTACTTCTATGTGAGATGAGTGGAGCAGATTCTTGGCAAAAGTGGTAGAGGTTAGTGCAGCAAGTGACTTGAAACACGCATGGGATAGGCATATGATTCCTGAAACTAAAACAAGGCGAAGGAAAATTGGGGCGATTAGATTTTGGGCTATTTTTATTTGTTATTTTCAGTTCAAATCTAAGAAATGTAAACAAAAATAAGTTTTTTAACATTAGTTAATATGGATACACTTAGTGGGAGGGAACTATATACTATATTATATTTTATGTTTAATTTACATATTGAGGCATAATGTTACTTTGTGTTATTTTTCAGACAGTGAGAACTGCATTGTTTGCCCAAGTGATAAATGGTCTAATGAGAAAAGGGATCGGTGTATTCCAAAATCGGTGGAGTTTCTATCATATTTGGATGCAGTTGCTGCTGTTTTATCTTTTGTATCAATTCTGTTTTGTCTTGTAACTGTTGTAATATTACTGATCTTCATTGTCTTCAGAGATACCCCAATTGTGAAAGCCAATAACAAGAACCTCAGCTTCCTCCTCTTGGTCTCCATCATGCTGAGCTTTCTCTGTGTGTTTCTGTTCCTCGGTCGTCCTGAGGATGTAACCTGCATGCTGCGCCAAACAGCCTTTGGAGTCCTCTTCTCATTAGCCGTGTCTTGTATTTTAAGCAAAACAATCATGATCTATATTGTTTTCAGAGCCGCAAAACCCGGCAGCTCCTGGGCAAACTGGGTCAATGTGAAAGTCTCCAATTCTATAGTACTGCTCTGCTCATCCATTCAAGTTATCATTAATATTTCCTGGTTGGCCATTTCCCCCCCATTCCAGGAGCTGGACATGCACTCTTATCAGGGAAAGATCATCGTTCAGTGTAATGAGGGCTCGGTTATCGCCTTCTACTGTGTCCTGGGTTATATGGGGCTTCTGGCAGCTCTTAGCTTTATTATAGCTTTTTTAGCCAGGACATTACCGGACAGTTTTAATGAGGCCAAGTACATCACCTTCAGCATGCTGGTGTTCTGCAGCGTTTGGATTGCGATGATCCCGGCCTATCTGAGCACCAAAGGGAAGAACATGGTGGCCGTAGAGATTTTTGCCATAGTGGCTTCAAGTGCAGGACTTGTAGGATGTATATTTATTCCAAAATGCTATGTAATTCTTTTTAGACAGGAATTGAATACAAAAACATATTTACTTGGAAGTAGAATTAAA
>VKOC01015117.1:0-14248 GCA_009364415.1 Spea multiplicata | reverse complement strand
TATGAGGTGTTTCCAAAAACTGATTTTGTCTGGCCGCAACGTCCCTAATTACTCTTGTGTGAATGATAATAAGGTGGATGGATTTATTAGTGATCACCAATCAGGTGCCACCATTCCCATAGCACAGTTATGATTCACTGCCATCTCAAGTGAGTCTTTTTTCCAGAGAAGTTGTACAAAGGCTCCAGCTTCACTCATCTGGAGAAGACCCAGAACACTATCCTAACTGCTAAATTCTTATAGCAACTCAAGTTATCAATTCGCTTACATTGCAAACTTGAGTCTTAATTGAAAGACGTCTGAAGTGCTGTATGTGATGGCTGTTTGATGTTTTGCCCAAAGATATTTCTGGAAACAGCTTCACAAAGTAAACAACCTCTAGCGCTATAGGCTTGTGCTCAGTCTTCTGATATAATGCAGGGAGAGTCCAGGAAGTGGGTTATTACTTCCTGGGGATTAAAGGAAGTGACGGACATTTTATAAAAAAATGTCCTGACTATGCTAATGGTGGATGTCAGAGCTGGATAATATGAATATAACTAGAATACAAAAGGTACATTAACACAAATTGTGCATTTCTCTATTAAATCATATTATTTAAAATTCAAATAGAATAAAATCCTATCCAATCAGAAAACCTCCGTGAATTAAATTTTAAATGACATATGCAGAAAAATCAATGATAAATTAAAAGTGCTGAATAACATTTACATCTGAGAAAACGATAAATATTATTAAAGGACATAAAGCTGCCGATGAATGAAACTTCCTTCTAAAACTAACTAATACTCTAAAGACATTAAAGTCTGCGTTTGTATATTTCTGTCCATGCAGACAATTACCGGCGCTCTGCGGTTTTCTTATAATTTAAAACCAACATGGAATTGCGATCCCAAAACACAAAGTCCTGCATCTATATTGAGACTCCATTGCAATGAATGAGACCGCACTGTATAAAAAGAGCCGAGATGTTCAGGTTCATTACAATGATATCAGATGCAGCAGATGCCACTGACCCACACGGTGCTCGATTCCACCGAACCCGGCAGACACTCTCTGGCACTCGGCAGGGTACTGGGCTGCATGATGCTGATCTCTGGGTCTCTTCCATTGAAACGTCTCTTTTGTTTGTTGCTCCTGTGTGTGACGCCCTGCAGATCTGAGATCCAGAACCCAGCACCGGCCTGTCATCTGCAAGTCATCAAACCATTTGAAGACTTTGAGTATTTTAAAGATGGGGACCTTATAATTGGAGGAGTTCTCACGGTGAATAATCAAATGAGGAATTATATTTTTTCTGGACAGGATCATTTTTCTCCCCAAATAGTCTGTGTCACGTAAGTTCCCAAAACTAACCATAAAAATAATAATTCATTTTATAGAGAGCCCAAAACTACTAAAAAAAGGGAAGTTACTGTGTTAAGCAGTAAATCCAGTTGCTGTCCAGCTGTTTTCATACATTACATTTTTTATTTCCCCCTGCGTGGTATAACTTGCACACATGCTCTAGTGCTATTGTGAGGTAAATATATACATATTTATGACTTTTTATTATTACTTTTTATTAGGCTGCTTTGTGAAATTAACGTTACACAATGTAAGATGTGTTTTTTTCTTCCAATATTATGAATTTTATGCTATTGACTTGATTGGGGGAGTTAATATCTTTTTGTAAATCTACCCATATAGATTTAAAAAAATATTATGAGGATATTGGAGAAAATACGTATCTGTAAAACAGAGGTCATTGTGTTTTACACTAAGGAGCTGACATCCCCTTTTGAGAACGTGATAAATGCATGATAATGGCTACAAAGGTTAACCGAAATGTTGACTATTTTTTATTTTATTAAACCAACTCTTGAAACATTAGGACTGACACTATGTAGGAATGGCAAGAAAATTAAAACACATTAGGAAAAGAAAAAGAGATTGAGAGTTTGAGGAGGGAACAGACAGAAATAGAGGGAATATACTATGTACCTCCCAAGGATTCCTATATTTCATAAGATTTCTCTCTTCAGAAGAAGTGTATAAGGTGAATATTCGATGTCTTTTTTATGTAGATTTGTCTTTTTGGACATTTTCAATCTGTGAAGAGGGGCCACATGTTGTACTGGGTGGGACCAGACTCAGCCATGACCACCACTCTCCACTGTATTCAGACATTTGCAACCATCTCAGGCAGGGCTAGGAATGGGCTTGAGACAAAAATATTTAACAAGGTCCTTGATTTGTCTTCCGCAGGACATGCCCTACATTAAATAAATATCTGAGGGTAATTACGGCACTCACGCTAGTTCTCTCTACTGACCTATGACCTGTTTTGCCATTCGTTTAAATCTAGAACCTTTGTCAGTTGATGGTAACATGGAATTCCTACAAAGTCTTAATACGTTTTTTTTTATCTGGCAGACCTCTGACTATGTTCTTCTGCTTTAATCTAATTCATCTACCTTTACAGCCCAGGCCTCATGGATTACATCAATTTACTGGTCTTTCTTTTCACCATTGAAACATTGAACAACGACCCAAACATTTTACCAAATATTACCCTGGGTTATCATATATATGACTCCTGTTTAGATGAAAGAAAAGCTGTGAAAAGCATTCTTCAGATTTTGTCTGGCCCCCGCATGACCGTCCCTAATTACTCTTGTGCAAATTCTAACAACGTGGCTGGATTTATTGGCGATCACCATTCTAGTACTACCATTCCCATAGCACAGTTACTAGGGGTGTATGGATACGCACAGGTGAGTAAACTGAATGGTCTTCCATGTATTGTCTGACATTAGCATTCAGTTTCATGGTGAGATCACAACCATGTCTGACTCCAAGCTGTTATTAGAAACCTTTACCGCAGAATGTTTACACTTTTCTCTTCCATCTTGTAGATCAGTTATGGAGCGACAGACTATACGCTGAGTGATAGACGTGTTTATCCGCATTTCTTCCGCTCTGTTCAAAATTATCTTGTCTATAATAAAATTATATTGAAGATTCTAAAACATTTCGGATGGACCTGGGTGGGAATTCTCGCGGTTGATGATGACACCGGAGAGACAGAGAGTCAGGCTCTGAGAGCGTATCTGACAAGTTATGGAATTTGTATTTCCTTTTCTGTAAAAATTAGTTTATCACAAGAACAATCTGAAAATATGAAAATGATGTCAGAAACGGTTTTGATGTCATCGGCTCGAATTATTATACTCTGCGGCTCTTTCAGCACCAGAATTATTGACATTTTAACTCTGTGTCTCAAACATAAAGATATAACATTAATCCTTCCTCCTGCCTGGGCTTCCAATGAATATCTCACAGATTTCTTTGTAGAACCCCTGAATGGCAGTCTGGCCATAGAACCGCATCCTCTAGCGCTACCGGATACCGGAAGTTTCTTTGATAATATCCATCCTTCAAACCGTCCAGCAGACAAGCTTCTCGAAGATATATGGATATTGTATCATAGATGTTTATCAGAAAATTCTGAAAAGAATAGGCTTTATAAAGAGATCTATAAAATCTCTCTGTGTAACTGCAGTGGGAAACGTAAATTATTTGTTAAAGATCATCTGAATATTGGTGTTTCTCCCCGGGTGTTTATTTCAGTGAGTGCTTTAGCTAAAGCTTTACATGACATGCACTTATTTTATAACGAGAACGCAAAAGGAAATACAATCCAAAACATCTATAAACACCAGGTATGTATGAAATACAGACTGCTTCACGTGTCAGACGCTGACGGACATACAGGAAGAATTGTCTTGTCATACCCCTTGAATATATGTATTTTATTAAGTGCTGCATAAATTGTTGGAAATAAAAGATAATAATAATAATTCTCTCAAACTGGTTTCTTAAACATAGCCATGAGTTCACTGAACTCCAATGGCCTCCACAGTCACCAGATCTCAATCTAATAGAGCACCTTTGGGATGTGGTGGAACAGGAGGTTTGCATCATGCCTTCATGTGCATATGGACCAAAACCTCTGAAAAATGTTTCCAGCACCTTGTGCAAAGTATGACATGAAGAATTAAGGCAGTTCTTAATGCAAAAGGTGGTCCAACCCAGTACTAGCAAAGAGTGTAGCTAATAAAGCGGCCAGCGAGTGTATATACAGATCAGCCATAACATTACGACCACCTGCCTAATATTGTGTAGGTCCTGACGGGTCGAGGCGTGGACTCCACTACACTGAACGTCTGCTGTTGTATCTGGCACCAAGACGTTAGCAACAGATCCTTTAGGTCTGTAAGGTGGGGCTTCAATGGATGCATCCTGGTGCTATGTTTTCTCCAGGTAAATGACGCATCCGGCCATCCACCTGATGTAAAAGGAAAACGTGATTCATCAGACCAGGCCACCTTCTTCCATTTCTTCCAGTTCTTATGCTGATGTGTCCACTGTAGGTGCTTTTGGCTGCAGATCAGTCAGGGTGCCCATGCTGACCACTCAGCATGGGCAGCCTGACTGGTCTGTAGCTACACAGCCCCATATTCAACAAACTTTAGTGCTCTGTGTGTTCTGACACTTTTCTATTAGAACCAGCAATAACTTTTTCAGCAATTTGAGCTACAGTAGGGATTTGACCACACGGACCAGCCTTCGCCCCACACGTGCACCAACGAGCCTTGGCAGCCCATGACCCTGTAGTCTGTTCACTGTTTTTGCTTCATTGGACCACTTGATAGGTGCTGACCACTGCAGACCGGGAACACCCCACAAGAGCTGCAGTTTTGGAGATGCCCCGACTCAATTGTCAAGCCATCACAATTAAGCCCTTGTCAAGTTGCTCATATCCTTACACTTTTTCCTGCTTCCAACACATCACTTTGATGATGAAAGGTTCACTTGCTGTCTAATACATCCCACCCACTTACAAGCGCCATGATAACAAGATTATCAGTGTTATTCACTTCACCTGTCAGTGGTCATAATGTTATGGCTGATTGGTGTATATGGACAGAGGTCTTTGCTGTGATATGACTTTTACATGTATAGTATTATCCATACTAAATGATGAACATCAAAAAGTTAAAAGCAAAACCCACTGTTTTGTAGTTTTATATATTTCTTCCACAAGTTAGGTGTCACTGAAGGGAAAATCTTGCTTTATGATCAGCAACATCCCAGAGATTTTGGTAATTTTATTAGACAGCAAAATGCTATCTTAAATATTACATTATATTGTTTGCCATGTTTGAACTTTGTCTTGGGACAGAGAGGGTTTTTTTAAAGTTATATCTCTAGCGAAAGTACCTTGTTTGGTACCTATTTTAACATTTATTAGCATTTAATATTATTACACACATGGTACAGGAAGAGGGGCAATCTTCAAACTGAAGAGAAGTGAAATAGCATTTAATGTCTAGGAGTTCCTTACAAATGATTGCAACGTATTAGAAGCCATTATGTTGTATATTGTTGTGTATTTTATATAATTGTTACTTGCTACCTCTTAAGTTATATCGCCATTCTAACACTAATTGCAGCTCACATGCAAAATCCAATGTTAATATTTACCAAAGAACAATATTTTTTTCTAAATTGTGCCTTCATGGTGACCCTGGTGCTGTTGGTTCTAACGATGTGCTGTAGACTGATGAAGGGTTGATGCTAGTTAATGATATGAAGTTCTAGTAGATGAATAATAGAGATCAGGTATTGGTCTATTTTAGTCGAGTGTTTGGGTGGGTTCTGTTGTAAAATGGGAGGTATTTTTATTTTCTTGATTAATGACGTAGAAGAAAACTCTCCTACATTGTGACTGTGAATGTCCTCTTGTTTTGTTCTAAATCATTTTTAACAGTTGCATCGCTATATAAAAAGGATAACATCTGCATCTCAGTTGGGCCGCACATTTTACGATGAACATGGAGAATTTGCATACCATTACACAATTACAAACTGGGTGTTTTTATCAAATAAGTCTGCATTTAGAAACATTGTGGGTAACTTCACTGAGTGGGCTCCAGATGGTCAGCAGCTAATCATTGACTCGCATTTAGCAATATGGAGGAACAAAGACAACCAGGTAAGGGGGGATTATTGTTTTTGTTTTCCTACATTAAAATTAAGCTACATTTCTATAAACTTTACAGACATAGAGTATATTAAAAATAATTTAACAGAAATAATATAAACTCACCAGCACCATACATCCTAAAGATGGTAAAACAAAACCACTTTGACGGTGTAATGGTTCTAACTTGTGAAAAACCCTGGCTATGAGAGCCATAAACGTCACACTTAAGACTGAGCATCCTAAACACCCACTAACCAGACCTCCCAGCCAGACCTCGCTAAGCCAGGCTCTGGAAAACCTCCCCCAGACAACACGCAAATGTCCAGGCAAGTATTTCCTCCCTTACCTCAGGGATACCTCAGGTCTTTTTTAGGGAATCTCCTTGCCCTGGGAGCATAGAGGAAATTCTTCTTTCCACAACAGTCTCTGATCGCCAGGCTCCAGGTTTTAATGCCCAGCACCTATGCCTGATGCAGACCACATAGGAATCATAGACTGGATCCTGCAAAGCTCTAGTGTCTTGGAAAAGCCTGCATGGATCCAAGCTGTTAGTCCTAAAAAAACATGTACCTGCGCCCCAACCATTTGCTCATTCTTTATTAATTTATAAGAGTGGCTCAAACAAGAACTATTTTTTTTCTGTTTGTAGATTCCAAGGTCTCAGTGTTCAGAGAACTGTTTGCCTGGATATCGAAAAGTTCTCAGACTTGGAGCACAAATCTGCTGCTACAACTGTGTCCGGTGCTCGGAGGGAGAGATATCCAATAGATCTGGTATAATAGATTATATAGAATCATACACATAATTTACTCATAGTAGGTGTGTAGGAATGAAAGTCTGCTCCTGGTAAGGTAGAAGGTGGAGTTGGGGGGTATTGAGAGCCACACGGAGGGGCAGGTGTAGCTATAAGTGATCAAAATAATAGACAAACAAGACAGGCATGGGTTGACTAGAGCTGGGCAGAAAAACTACCTGGCAGCCGACAACCAGCTGTGATACCAATCACCTTACAGATATTATGAGAAATACCTTTTTACACAAGCTCCAACCTCCATGCTTCTGCACACAGCTGGTTCCCTTTCACAAATGCCCCTCAGTGCACTAAATAACCCCCATTAAAAACATAAAAAGTTGTAACGGTTTAACCCCTTAATGCATTGTTTTCAATGAGTTTAGGAACTGTACATTTACTCAAGAAATCTACTTATAGTGGGGTTTTGTTTTTGTTCCTTGTTTGGTAAACAAAAATAAGTTTTTTAACATTAGTTAATATGGATACACTTAGTGGGAGGGAACTATATACTATATTATATTTTATGTTTAATTTACATATTGAGGCATAATGTTACTTTGTGTTATTTTTCAGACAGTGAGAACTGCATTGTTTGCCCAAGTGATAAATGGTCTAATGAGAAAAGGGATCGGTGTATTCCAAAATCGGTGGAGTTTCTATCATATTTGGATGCAGTTGCTGCTGTTTTATCTTTTGTATCAATTCTGTTTTGTCTTGTAACTGTTGTAATATTACTGATCTTCATTGTCTTCAGAGATACCCCAATTGTGAAAGCCAATAACAAGAACCTCAGCTTCCTCCTCTTGGTCTCCATCATGCTGAGCTTTCTCTGTGTGTTTCTGTTCCTCGGTCGTCCTGAGGATGTAACCTGCATGCTGCGCCAAACAGCCTTTGGAGTCCTCTTCTCATTAGCCGTGTCTTGTATTTTAAGCAAAACAATCATGATCTATATTGTTTTCAGAGCCGCAAAACCCGGCAGCTCCTGGGCAAACTGGGTCAATGTGAAAGTCTCCAATTCTATAGTACTGCTCTGCTCATCCATTCAAGTTATCATTAATATTTCCTGGTTGGCCATTTCCCCCCCATTCCAGGAGCTGGACATGCACTCTTATCAGGGAAAGATCATCGTTCAGTGTAATGAGGGCTCGGTTATCGCCTTCTACTGTGTCCTGGGTTATATGGGGCTTCTGGCAGCTCTTAGCTTTATTATAGCTTTTTTAGCCAGGACATTACCGGACAGTTTTAATGAGGCCAAGTACATCACCTTCAGCATGCTGGTGTTCTGCAGCGTTTGGATTGCGATGATCCCGGCCTATCTGAGCACCAAAGGGAAGAACATGGTGGCCGTAGAGATTTTTGCCATAGTGGCTTCAAGTGCAGGACTTGTAGGATGTATATTTATTCCAAAATGCTATGTAATTCTTTTTAGACAGGAATTGAATACAAAAACATATTTACTTGGAAGTAGAATTAAAGGTTTAACCAAATAGTTATAAGAACCATATTCTGAATTATATGTATTATTATCTTATAACTGTCAATGGTCAATTTTAGAAACTAGAATTAGTTTTCTGGACATCAAAAGACATTTTTGCACACAATACCCCAATGTCCTGGACTTTTAAGAAATATATTTCTTATTTATAACAGGCAACTATTTTAACCCTTCTGTCCTTTATCAGTTGCAAGAAAGGTGAGGCGTCCACATGTTGCAAATCACAGAGATAAACTCAACAGCACACAAAGCAAAACACACACAACAGGAACCAAATAAACATCTGTAGACATAGTGTAGATATAATGTCTATGCCCATCGTATCAGTATAAATGAGTTAATGACTGCATTCAGAACAATTAAAAGATTATCTTATTGGAATTCAGATGATGCAGACTTCATGTATCCATCCCTCAGTCAGACATTAAGTAAACTGAACACAAATCCCTAAATTATTTTGCGTTTCCTTCTGCACTTGATCATTTGCATACTGTGTGTGAAAAATAAAGCAGTCTTCATTTTGCTTATACCCTACACTGAGTCTTGGCTAGTGACTGGGAAACTGGGGAAATTGTGTTGTCACAGGCTAAGGAAGCACAATTCAGTAGAGGTAGTTGGTCGGACTACACAGCTCTGTGACACCGATAGTTTTTACAATTTGTCAAATCAAAGCTTGGTTGGGCAGTGAATCCCGTCTGATACTACACTTTATTAAGACATCCTTTTATTTAATGGAATAAATACTGTGACATTAAAGGGATTGTAAAGGGACTTCCAAACATAGTCGCCTGATAAACTCATCTATACTAATGTTAAGTTATTTGCTAGTATGACCAGAGCTCCAGCCAACTTGGTATGACATTCGTGCCTACTCACATTGATGACCTAGAACTCCATTCACATTAATGCTGAGTCAACCGCCAGATTCTTATGGTAACTTCACTGATAAAGCACTAGGATAGGCAAAATTACTTACAACATGCCCCAACTGTCCCGATTTACACGGGACAGTGCCGATTGTGGGTCTCTGTCCCGCCTATCCCTTCCTATGTCCCGCTTTGCAGGAGTAGAGGAAGGGTGAGTCAAGATCAGTACTCACCTCAGGTGCAGCTGCGGGGGGCGCACAGCCGCCCGATCAGCGGATGCAGCCTGCAGACTAGCTGGGAGATCGCAATCTCCCTCTAGTCGATTCAACATTAGGGACACTTCAGACCTCGCTTTACTGCTCCCTAATCACTAATAATGCCGAGCGCGGGGATATGACGTCATCCCTAGGCTCGGCAGCAATAGCCGGCACGTAGTAATGAGGGAGCAGACCTCTCGCTCCCACCGCAGGATACTGGATGGAGGCAGAAGGATGAAGGAAGACGGATGGAGGAAAAGGTAAGAGATGGGGAGAAAGGGGTGTAATGGCAGTTTATGTGTATGTATGTGTTTGTGTATGTGTTTGTGTGTGTATGGGCCAGTGTGTGTAAGAGCAGTGTAGGTATTTGTTAGCTGGTGTGTAAAGCCAGTGTATGTGTATATATGTGTGTGTAAGGGCAGTGCCTATGTGTGTGTAAGGGGAGTGTATGTGTATATATGTATGTGTAAGGGCAGTGTACATGTATGTATATGTGTGTGTGTAAGGGCAGTGTACGAGTATGTGTGTGTAAAGGAAGTGTATGTGACGATGCAAGCGCAACATTGTAAAGTGCAATTGCTTGTATCAGTGAGTTCCGTGAGATTTAAAAAAATAAAAAAAAAATTGTGTCCCTCTTTCACATTTTGAAATGTTGGGAGGTGCTTACTGTACGTCGTAACTCTGCCACTCTTGGGTCTATTCATAGAAACATAGAATCTGACAGCAGATAAGATCTATTTGGCCTGTTTTTTCCTGATGCATCATTTAGGTCTTGATCAGTTCTTGATTATGTCTTAGCTTAACAATAGCTTTGTGTCCCTTGTATGCATGCTTCGTTTACTGCAGGCATGTCCAAAGTCTGGCCCGAGGGCCAATTGCGGCCCGCGTTCCGGATTGATAAGGTCCCCCAGATAAGTTGCCCAAATATAGATTTTTTTTTATATTAAAGGCAGAGTGATTTAACACCTGTTTAGATTTGTCATCCAAGTCACAAAATGAAAAGTATGCCGTTTTCAATAAACTTTGCATAAAATAGTTAATTTGCTTTTAATTCTAATGGTTCAAAGAATGTCAGGCAAAATGGTCGGCCCTCGCACATGCTCACTTCATCAAATCTGGCACTCTTTGAAAAAAGTTTGGACATGCCTGGTTTACTGTATTGGCCTCTACCACTGGTAGTAAAGTACATTAGAAGAATAATGCACTTGGCATATACATTTTAACTGTTTCCCAACTACCTACCAGCAGTGAAGTACCCCACCTGCAATGAAAAACCCTCCACTGCAGGGGACCTGAATCCTCCTCTCTGGCAGCCGGTGAACGGCTGTTCAATGCGCACAGACAACCTCCGCTACTGCACTCCACTTCCGCCGGGGCTTCTATGATGGAGCCTGACACTAATTCATTGTGTCAGGCTCCAACCAGGCAGTGGAGCTGCTTCCTTTTAGTTCCCCCTGTCTCGCTAGAGTTCCTCCAGTCTTGCTTTGCTTCTGATTCCTTGATTCCAGTTCTGCTCTTCGCTTCAGCTCTGCTTCCTGACACCGGAACCAGAATAACGGAAAAACAAAGTCCAGACAGAAACGGCCGATGAGCCGAAAGAGCTGCATCTCCGCTACTGCGCAATAACTCCTAAACACCATCTCTGGGTCATTACATTCGTCTTTATGAACCCAGCTCCTGACACATTGTGTTTGGAAGAAATAAAAGGTTGTGTGACTTGCATCTGTGAAAATTACCGGTGGGTAGGTTGTGTCATGAATGTAATGTCACAGAAGGTTTTAATCACTTTCCTACCTCCCAATGGCCCATCCCTATCCTATGTGTACCCTCACCAGCCAGACATATTGAACAAGTTCTCACTAAGGTTCATCCACGCATTACTGCTGGGCAAAACTTACACATTAACTTCTGCAGACTAGTAAAGAAAAGCTACAGAGGAAGACACTAACTTGTTATGGTTGTAAGTTTTCCTCAAAGTTATATGACATCACATATTTTATTATACGATAATTTACATTAACAAGTACCAAGTGTGAAATTTATTACTCCTGTTCCCAAAGCCCAAACTAATACCAAAGGAAGAATGCATTTAAAAGTATAAAATATTTTTTACCCAGAATATTAAAAACACACTTTTTTTTGAGATTCAAGGTCAAGGGTCACATCATTTGATACTTAGCTTCTACCTCAATTAGAAGAAAAGCTTGCCGGGGAAAGTGTATTTTTTTTCACATTGGCAACCCTACTGTATAATCATACCTGCCCGGATTGCCAGGAAGTTTGCCGGGTGAAGCTCCGCTAAGAAAAATATGGCCATATAGTGTTACAGAATCGCCAATATACAGAAAACACAGTCCAAGGGCAGCCGAGTGAGCTACACGGAAACAAAGTTATGGATCCTTCCTCTGACTGCTAGAGTTAGGTAAATACGGATCTGCCCATGAATCCTATCCTACTCTGATGTGGAAGAAAGGAATGGTCACCAAGAAACAAACAATGGCAGTCTAACGAGATGAAGCTACTGAGATAAGACACAGTCCTCAGAAAAACAAACAAGGGATGAAGCTTCACCTACCCAGGTTAGGGCAGAAAAAAACACTGAAGATAAATGGGAGGTTCTGGGACGCTTGTAATTTCTTGTCCTATCTGGATAGGCGAAGCTCTCACCTATATATCCTACTGAGAATGACTTGAAACCCTGCTTTGTAACTTCTTGCAGTAGGTATGGTTACTTTTTCCTTTCTGTAACCATTTTGTACACACATTCTTTCCTACATTGACCGTTTTATTACCCTATAGATATACAGGTACAGACACAAAAGCTGAAGCAAGATTAGGAAATACCTGTAAGACTTGAGTTTTCATTACTCTCAAACCCCTCAATTCAGATATTTAAGGATGGATGTAGCCCACTAGAATATGAAAAAATATCTATGTGGGGTGTAATAATGGAATGTTCCCGAACATTAATCCGGTCATTGTTTAGCTGTGGCACCTACTGTGATGAAATTCTAAAAATAACAATAAAAAAAATAAATAAAATAGTATAGGGTTTTGTTTTTTAATATACTAGCACTCAAAATCAACCTACACCCTAAACGGTAGTGAATTAGGGATGACGACAGCTCATTCTGTCTTACAGGGCCCCAAGGTAGACAGAGATGGCTCCAACCTGGCTGCCAAACAAAGATGGCGCAGGAACTCTATTGTGTTAACAAATCCCATTAACAGGATTACTGCCAGGAGGATATTCAGTAGCCAAAAGGGATTAAAGGTTGGGTTTTCTACATATACCTGTTTATTAATGTTAATTCAATTATGTGGATATATAAGGCTATGTTTTACAATAATAAAATGTTCCATTTGTTCTTCACAATCATGGTGGTCGTGACTACTTTTGTGATCTAATACAAAGTTCCATCTATTAGCCTTTTGAGGCTGGAGACTATCCTGAGGGACAAACGAAGGATTCATAGGGTACCTGTAACCCTAACTAAGCAACCCATTACAACGACAAATGAGAAAGATTTGGGAATTGTTATAGACAACAAACTAGGCAACAATGTGCGATGTCAGTCAGCAGCTGCTAAGGCCAGTAATGTATTAAAAAAGGGGCATCAATTTGCGGGATAAAAATATAATTTTGCCCCTTTATAAATCAATGGTAAGGCCACTCCTTGAATATGATGTGTAATTTTTGGCACCTGTTCTAAAGAAGGATATCATAGCATTAGAAAGGGTGCAGAGGCGGGCTACAAAATTAATAAAAGGAATGGAGCGCTATTGTTATGAAGAAAGGTTAACTAATTTAAATCTGTGTCTCAGAGGGGATATGATAGCATTATGATAATATATAATATATATGATAATATATTCGGGGCCAATACAAACCATTGTGTGGAAATCTGTTCATAAACAGGACTATGCTTAAGACGCTGGGTCACGTGTTTAGACTGGAAGAAAGGAGATTTAGTCTAAAGCAGAGGAAAGGTTTTTTTACAGTAAGGACAGTAAGGATGTGGAATTCTCTGCCTGCAGAGGTAGTTTTATCGGAGTCTGTACAGACGTTTAAACAGCAACTGGATGAATACTTGGAAAAACATAATATTCAGGGATAAAATCTTTAATTATGGGGAAACCGCGTATTGATCCAAGGAGAAATCTGACTGCCATTTTGGAGTCAAGAAGGAATTTTTTCCCTGGTTAGAGCAAAATTGAAAGGAGCCAAACTGGGTTCTTTTGGATCAACAGCAAAAAAATGTCAGATATAGGAAAAGCTGAACTTGATGGACGCAGGTCTTTTTTCAGCCTATATAACTATGACCCAACAACAAAAAAAATTAAATGTGTTCCCAAGATGTACCACTTCTGGGAACTTCCTAGTTCCGGCTACCTGGTGCCTCTCTTGAGGCATGGCGGCAGGAGGTCCCGCTGACATCGCAGGATGACACCAATGTTGGAGGTGACATAGGTGAGGAGCACCGCACCGCCGGCGGCAGAACCCAGAGAAATCGCATCCTCTGGACACTTTTTTTCAGAGCATTTGCTCTGATAATCAAACAAATACAGTATTTATTTATACGTTCAAACGGGTCACATCCCCACTTCACATATTACCCTATAAATGCATTCAGGAATTCATTATAGCATCTATATATTATCAGCTATAATATGAGGCCCTGATAGCCTCACAAGCTATCGGCCAATAAAGGTATCACCTATACTAAATTTACTTTACATACAGATATAGATTTATATACATTATAGTGCTTCCCACAGTAACATACAGGTATAGAGTTATATACA
>VKOC01015114.1:0-29245 GCA_009364415.1 Spea multiplicata | reverse complement strand
TACATGACAAGTGTACTATTCTACTCAAATATAAAATCCAACTCAGATCTTCATTTACATTATGTTTTTTGGATTGATTTAGATGATAATAGTTAAAAGAAGACTCATAATATAGAATGCATTGTGAAGGTGGTTACTTTGTACTGGGTGGTTGTATTGTACTGTTTGCTTAATCCATTTAAGGCATAAGCTGTTTTATTAGGTAGTTAGAGATATGTTTGTATTATGCCATTTTAGACTGTGAATGATATTGAAATAGGTTAAGGAATAGTGACAGGACACTAAACATCATGAAAGTGATAATGCTGTGATGTCACTGTGGTAAACACTGATAACTGCTGCAACATTCCATTTGCTCTCAGAAACATCTGAGGTTGTGGCTGAGCTTCACTTCATACCCCATCTTCAAGGCAAAAATAGTCTTATTTGGACGTGTCTGCAGTCCTGGATCTAACTTGGAGCTTCATAATTTTTCCATATGGAAGAAACCGAGTGCAGCTACTCCCTTTACCTTTATTTTGCTTTCACGGCAGGATTGATGAGTACCCAACCAATTTTGTTGTTAACCAGAATGTATCCTTAAATATTATTTATTAGCAAACACTCAAATAATTGTTCTGGGGCCCAACATATTGTGTTCCATTCCTGGACAAAAGCTTCATTTTATGCAAAATGTATTTTGGGATAAATGCCTTTACTAGACCCATTAATCCAAGTTATTTTAGATATTTTTAATTATCTATATTATGACCATCTTTTTATCATTTTTTTGTAAACTAATTACATGACGTGTACTATTCTACTCAAATGCAAAATTTTATTCAGGTCTTAATTTACATTATGGTTTTTGCATTGATTTAGAACAAATTAAATGGTGAAATAGAAGACTTATAATATAGAATGCATCATGAGAATGGTTAGACCTGATATTGTATTGTTTGAAAAATCCAGTTAAGGCTTAAACAGTTTAATTTGGTAGTGGGAAACAAAACAGTTTATATATTGAAATAAATTTGTATTGAGCTAATATAGATTGTGTATCATAAGTAAGTATAGGTTAAGGAATAGTAACAGAAAATAAATCATTAAATATCATAAAGTGATGATGTTGTGATGTCACAGTGGCAAACACTGATAACTGCTGCAAAAGTCTATTTACTCCTAGAACTGCCCAAAGAATTCTGATACCCATCTCTATGCCAAAAAGAGTCTCACTTGAATGTGTCTCCAGAGTGTGTCTACAGCTACTCCTGTACCCGTTCTTGGAGATCGATGTTCCCACAAAGGGGATGAGTGCCCTCCTTTCGCATGCTGCTTTGAGAAGGACAGAAACAAGGTGGCAATTCAAATATTGTGTTACATTCCAGGAAAAAAGCTGCACTTTATGCAAACGTCTGGTCATTCTGGGGTGAGTGTCCTTACTAGACCCAGTAACCGGCTTATTGTTTGAATCAGTTTAGTTTTAATTGCCTATGTTATGACCATCTTTCTACCAACCAGTAAATTAATTACATGACATGTGTACTATTCTACTGAAATATAAAATCTAGCGCAGATCTTAATTTACATTATGGTTTTTGGATTGATTTAGAACAGATGATAATAGTTAAAAGAAGACTCATAATATAGAATGCATTGTGAAGGTGATTACTTTGTACTGGGTGGTTGCATTGTACTGTTTGCTAAATCCATTTAAGGCATAAGCTGTTTTATTAGGTAGTTAGAGATATGTTTGTATTATGCCAATTTAGACTGAATGATATTGAAATAGGTGAAGAAATAGTGACTGAAAACAGGACACTAAACATCATGAAGGTGATAATGTTGTGATGTCACTGTGTCAAACACTGATAACTGCTGCAACATTCCATTTACTCTCAGAAACATCTGAAGCTGTGACTGAGATTCACTTCATACCCCATCTTCAAAAATAGTCTTATTTGGATGTGCCTGCAGTCCTGGAGCTTGAATGCCAAAAATCTAACTTTGAGCTTCATAATTTTTCTATATGGAAGAAACTGAGTTCAGCTACTCTCCTTACCTTTCTTGGAGATCGGTGCTTTCAAATAGAAGACTTATAATATAGAAGGCATCATGTGAATGGTTTGACCTGGTATTGTATTGTTTGCAAAATCCAGTTAAGGCTTCAACTGTCTTATTTGGTAGTGGGTAACAAAACAGTTTATATATTGAAATACATTTGTATTAAGCTAATGTAGATTGTGTATCGTAAGTAAATATAGGTTAAGGAATAGTAACAGAAATTAAATATCATAAAGCCATAATGTTGTGATGTCACAGTGGCAAATACTGATAACTGCTGCAAAAGTCTATTTAGTCCTAGAACTGCCCAAAGAATTCTGATACCCATCTCTATGCCAAAAAGAGTCTCACTTGGATGTGTCTCCAGAGTGTGTCTACAGCTACTCCTGTACCCGTTCTTGGAGATCGATGTTTCCACAAAGGGGATGAGCGCCCTCCTTTCGCATGCTGCTTTTAGGACAGAAACAAGGTGGTAATACAAATATTCCAGGTAAGTTAACTTACATACATGTGTTTGCCTCTTAAAGCCCAGAGGGAGGGCAGTTCTTCATGCCACGGTCCCTCAGAGGTTTCCCCCACAGGGGGTTTTTCCTCTCCTGAGTGCTGAAGGACGACTCTTCGTGAGTCCAGAGGTAACCTTTTGTCAGGACTTTGGGTACCAGGTCAGATAGGAAACTTTGCACAAGGATATGTTCTTACAAGCAGATGGGAGTAGACTTTAGGGGGACAGACAGTGACTGGGACAGGAAACAGTAAACAGGAGAGTAACAGGTAGGCAGCAGCAGACTGGGGTGACAGGAAGATGGCAATAGACTGGGGGGAGCAGGTTGCTGGCAACAGATAATGGGGACAGGCAAGTGGCAGCAGACTGCTGGGGGCGAGCAAGCAGGAACAGACTTGGTAGTACAGGCAAGCTGTAGCAGGGTGGCAGCAGACAGTGGAGCTACAGTCAAGGGGCAAGCAGTCATCAGCAGACTGGGAAGAAGAGGAACAGGCAGGTGTCAGTAGACTATGGGGTGGGAACTGGCAGAAGGCAGCAGATAGGCTTGGGGAACAAACAGGATGGTAAAGCCAGGCAGCTACAGACTGCTAAAGACTCAGGCAGAAAGGCATTAGCAGACTGGGAAGGAGAACAGGCAGGCGGTAAGAGAACAGTGAGGAATGGGCAGATGGCAGATGGCAGATGGCAGATAACTAGGAGGTGGATTAGGCAATAGGCAGGCAAGAAACTTGGGATGAAACAGGCAAGAAGTAATAGGCAGGTAGCACAGAGAACACACAGAGAACAGCCCTGGGCTGTAAGTAGGTGAAAACAGAGTAACAGAGAGGGTGATAGGCAGGTGGCACCAGACTGGGAGGGGTAATAGGCAAAGAGCAGCAGACTAAATGGGGAACTGAAGACTGGATTAGGCAGTCAGCAATGTTGTAGGGGCAGGCAGCAGACTTTGGAGAATATGAAGGAAGTAATAGGCAGATTGCAGAACGTAGGTGGGAGAACAGGCGGAAGGTAGTGGACTGGGGGGTAGAGAGGTAGGCAACAGCAGACTGGGTGGGAGAATAGTCAGGAGAAAGCTGAACAGACAGGTGGCAGAGTGAAGCTTGGGAGAAAAGGCAGGCAGCAGAATGAGGGGGAGAATAAAGACTGTTGCAGGATATGCAGTAAAAAATAGTAAGAAGCAGAAAGGGAAGCAGGGGAAGAGTCAGGAGGTAGTTGGCTGGGTAGAAGAACACTCGGAGATCATCCCTGCCCAGAGCAGGTGGGCATAAATAGAGTAAGTGAGGGGTAATAGTCAAATAGGAAGGGGACTGGGCAGAGAGCAGCAGACCAAGAGGGCAAACAGATGGCGGGAATAGGCAGTCAGCAAAGTTGTGGGTGCAGACTGGGGAACATACGGAAAATACAGAAATAGGCAGGCAGCACATAGAAGGAGAAACAGACGGGTGCAGCACAATGGTGCTGGGAGACTAAGCAAGCGGTTGCATGCTAGAGGAAGGGCATGTAACAGTAGACTCGGGGCGAAAGACACAACAGGGTAGAAGGGGAAATGGTAGTATACAGGCAGCAGAGTGGAGAGGGTGCATATATGAAGAAATAGGCAGAGGTATGCTGGCAAGCAGTTAGCAGAGTAAATAAGAATCAGGCAGCATACGGGGGGGGGTGAGTGACAGTAGACTGGGTAGAACAATCAGGCAGTAACAGGCTGGGGCGTTCGGCATGTAGCAATAGACCAAGAGGGGTGGTGGTAGGCAGGCAGCAGCAGATTTGGGGGAATAGGCATGCAGCAGCAGAAGAAATGAGTGAGGTAATAGGCAGGTTGCAGCATATTGGAAGGAGGAAGAGACAGTAGAACCGACAGGTGGCAACAGAAAGGGTGGAATAGGCAGGCTGCAATAGACCTAGCTGGGGAACAGGCAGTTGAGGAAGAAGCAGGCTGGTTAGGCGGGGTCATCTTGCAGTAAGGAATAGACAGGCTGTAAACTAGGGGAAACAAGCAGGCAGCAGAGTAAAGGGGGAAGAACATGCAAACAGCAGTATGGGACTGGGAAGAAGCAGGCAGGCAGCAGAGTGAAGTAGGCAGAACATACAGGACAAACAGGCAGGACTAGGCAGGCAGTAGTGTAAAGGGGGAGGGACATACTGGTGACAGCAGAGTGGCAAAGTGAAGAGGCAAGCAGCTGATTGGGGCAAAAAGGCATCAGGCTGGGGAGAACAGATAGTAAGCAGGCAGCAGAGTGAAGGAGGAAAATAAGTAGGTGTCAGGAGACTGAGAAGGGGTTGCAGGCTGTAATGGACTAGGTAGAAGAACAGGCAGGTGTTAGTTGAAGGGAAGAAGAAGATAGTAGCTGACTGAATAGGAGACCACTCCAGTGAACAGACCAGGCCAGGAATAGTTAGGCAGAAATAAACTGAGAGGGTTGTGATAGGCAAGCAGTCTGGGAGGGGCAATAGGCAGAGAATAGCAGACTGAGAGGGGGTACTGAGGGCAGGAATCAAAGCTGACTTCTGGTGAACATGCATGAAAAATTAGGGAGCAGAGAGGAAAGGAATTAGGCTAGTAGCAGCATAGCGAAGCTTAGAGAAAAGGCAGGTGGTTGCATACTATGGTGGGAAAGGCAGGCAGAAGATTAACCGATCATGAAGGCAGCAGACTGGGGGGACATGCAGGAAGAAATAGGCAGAAAGCAGATAAGGGAGTTAACAGGCAGGCATGTAGCAGCAGACTGGGAGTTTGAAGAGGAAGGCAGCAGCAGACTGCATACGAGAACAGTTAAGTGGCATGAGGCAGGTGGGAACAGACTGGGATTGGAAGAGGCTGGCGGCAGTAGACTTGAGGAGGAATTTAGGCAATAGCAGATCAGGTAGGAGAATAGGCAAGTGGGGGGTTAGTGAGGCTGCGGTATACCTAGGCAGACTGCAACAGACAGTGAGGCAGGTGATACATGCAGGAAGGAAAGACATGCTGCAGGCTAGAGAAAACAAGCAGGGTAGCAGGATGAGGGAGACAAGCAGACAGCAGAGTGATGTATGGAAAACAGTCTGGCAACCGTAGTCTGGGAGCAGAAATAGCAGGCAGCTGCAAACTTGGTAGAGTAACTGGCAGGTGGCAACAGATGGGAAGAGAAAATAATGGTGGGAACAGGAAGACTGAATTAGACTGGAAATGCACAGGGAAGCAAGAATAGACTGGTTGGTGATCAGGCAAGCAGCAGACTGGGGAAATGGACATGTGGCTGTAGACTTGGGAGGGGGACAAACAAGTAGCAGTGGACTGGAGGTGGAAAAGACAGGTGGCAGCAGACTGGAGGGATTAGACAGGTGCAAGCAGACTTAAAGGGGCAGTAGGGACAGCAACAGACTGTGAAAGGAACAGGAAGGCTGATATGTGCAGGCAGCAAGCTTGGAGGTGGGGGCAGGCAGTATTCAGTTTTGGTTTGGCGTGCAGGAAGGTATGGGCAGGCAGCAGACATGAGAGAAACAAACATGTCAGTGAAAAGGGGGTGGCAGGAGGCAGCAGACTTGGAGCGGGAAGAAGCAGGCCGCAGTAAACTGGTTGGTAGAACAGGTGACAGCAGGGAGTGGAAGAGACAGGCAGCAGATTGGGTAGGCAAGAAGGCAGCAGACATTGTGGGGAATGTGCAAGGAGGAAAAGACAAGAACAATACATAGTGCTAAACTAGCAGACAGCAGAGTAAATGGGAGAACAGACAGCAGACTGAGAGAGGAAGAGGCTGGTGGCAAATGATTGGGTTAAAGCAGGAAGTAATAGGCAGTAAGCAGGCAGGGTGCTAAGCAGGCAGGCAGCAAAGTGAAGAGGCAGTACAGACAGACAGCAGCAGACAGAAGTGAACAGGCATGACTGATAGGTAGGGAGCAGAATTAAGATGGGAGAAAAGGCAGGTGTTTGCATGGTATGGGTGAAAGGCAAGAAGCAGATTAGGAGGCATGAAGGTAGCAGACTGTGGGGGAGAGGTGCAGGAAATAAAAGGTAGGAAGCAAAAAAGGGGCTTAGCGGGCATGCGGCAGAGTGAAGAGGGGGGCAGGAGATTGGCTGGTTAGGAGAACAACCAGAGCCCTAGACAGCCCTAGACGGAAATGAGCAGGTGGAAATAGAGTAAGGGAGAGAGTAATAGGCAGACGGCCGCAGACTGGGAGGTGTAGGAGAGCAGCAAACTAATAGGAGAAACTGAGGGCAGAAGCAGGCTGTCAGAAATGTTGTGGTAGCAGGCAGCAGACTAGGGGAACATCTGGGAAGAATTAGGCAGGCCACATACAGAGGAGAAAAGGGCAGGTGGCAGCATAGTAAAGCCGGGAGACAGGCAGGGGGTGACAGCCTGGGGTATCATCAGGTAGCACTAGACCAAGAAGGGAGCTGGACAAATGGCAGCAGACTTTGGGGCAACAGGCAGGTGGTAGCACACTTGGCTGCAATATGCAAGTGACAGCAGACTGAAGGGGAATAGGCAGGCAGCAGCAAACTGGGAAGAGAAATACGGAAGCAGCAGCAGACTCGGTAGGAAAACAAGCAGGTGGCAGGAAAAAGGGGAACAGTTAGTCGAGGGAAAAGCAGGAGGCAGCAGACACCGGGCGGTCAGGGAGGATGGGACAAGAAGCAAATTGTAAGCACAAAGGTAGTGAAGTGCAGGGGGAGGTAGGATGCAGACAGGGGGGTAAGCAGGCAGGCAGCAGAGTAAAGAGGGGGAAACAGAAAGGCAGCAGACTGGGAGGGGGAAGAGGCAGGTGGCAGCAAAAGAGGGAACAGGCATATGAGTAATGAGCAGGCAGCAGACCTGGGGGCTGCAGAGTGAAGGTGGAAGAGGCAGGAGGCAATGGACTGGGTAGGAAAATAGTCAGGCGACAACAGACAGTGGGACCAGGCAGGGCAGAATCAGCAAGCAGCAGAGTAAAGGACCAAGAACATGCAGACTTCATCAGATTGTGGAGGCAGCGGATTGAGTGGGGAAATGCAGGAAGAAATAGGAAGTTAGCAGACAGGGTGTTCAACAGGCAGGCAGCAGTAATGTAAAGGGGCAGAACAGACTGCTGGCAGCAGAAACGAGGGAACAAGCAGTACATGATAGACAGGCTGCTGAGTGAGGCTGAGAGAATAGGCAGGTGTTTGCATAGTATGAGGTAAAGGCATTAAGCAGACTGTCGGAGAGGAGGTGCAGGAAATAATAGGAAGGAAGCAAACAGCCGAGTGAAGGGGGGAGAAACAGACAAGCAACAGCAGAGTAAGAGCGGGAGGAAGTAAGGTGATAGTTGACTTTATAGAACAACCGTAGAACAGCCCTAGGGGAAATGAGTAGCTGTTATGGAGACAGGGAGAGGATGATAGGCAGGCGGTAGCAGAATGGGAGGTGTAAGAGAGCAGCAAACTTAAAGAAGAAACTGAGGGTAGAAGCAGGCAGTCAGCAATGTTGTGGGTGGCAGGCAGCAGACTAGTGGAACATCTAGGAAGGAACAGGCAGGCTACATACAGGAGGAGAAACAGACAGGCAGCAGCATCGTGAAGCATGGAGACAGGCAGGAGTAAGCAGACTAGTGGGATTGTCAGGTAGCACTAGACCGAGAAGGGAGGGTGACAAGCAGCAGCAGAATTAGTGGCAACAGACATTCGTTCAGTCGGTAGACAAGCATGTGGTAGCAGACTGGGGGATAAATACGCAGGTAGCAGCAGACTCAGTAGGGGAACAAGTATGTACCAGGAAAAGGGGAAACAGGCAGGCGAGGAATAGACAGGTGGCAGCAGAATTGGGGGGTATAGGGAGGATATAATAGAGATGCTGCATAATAATAAGGCGGGGCACCAGGCAGCAGAGTGAAGCTGAGGGAAAAGCCATGTATTTGAATAGTAGGGAGAAAGGCAGGAAGCAGTGGAGGTGCAGAAACTAATAGGCAGAATGCAGACAGGAGACTAAGTAGGCAGACAGCAGAGTAACGGGGGAAACAGATACGAGGCAGCAGAGTAAAACAGGAAGAGGAAGGTGGTAGTTGACTGGGTAGGAGAAAACCCAAAGAACAGCCCTGGGGAAACTAGTGGAAGTAAGCAGTCAGCAATGTTGTGGGGGTAGGCAGGCCGCAGAATGGCAAGGATTGAAGGAAGCAGACTGTTGAAGGATGTGCAGTAAAAGAAAGTTAGGAAGCATAAGGGGGCTAAACAGGCAATCAACAGATTGAAGGAGGGAGAACCAAAGACAAAGTATAAAGACGCAGACAGCAGACTAGGGGAAGGAGATTCGGGGGCGACTGACATGCAGAAAGGAATATGAAAGAAGCAGACGGGTAGTGGGGTAACTAGGTAGCATATTGAATCGGGGAGAACAGGCAGGCAGCAGGAGACTGTAAGTGGGAAGAGGCAAGCTGCAGTAGACAGGGTAGGAAAACAGGGAATAGCCCGAGGTGGGAAAAGGCAAACAGAAAGAGATGGCAGACAGATGGCAAACAGAAAGAGATGGCAGCATACTGGGTGGGGCAGACGTGGTCATGTATAAGCAGGCAGCAGCAAACTGGGAAGAGGAATAGGAAGGTGGTAGCAGACTTGGAGTGGGAAGAGGAGGGCAGCAGCAGACTGGTACAAGAACAGTTAAGTGATGTCAGGCAGGTGGAAACAGACTGGAGGGTGAGAGAGGCAGCAGTAGACTTGAGGAGAAACTGGAAGACAATGAGGGGTAATAACCAAATAGGAAGGGGACTGGGTGGAGAGCAGCAGTCCAAGAGGGCAAACAGATGGCCGGAAAGTAAAGTTGTAGCTGCAGACAGACAGCAAACTAGGGAACATACAGAAATAGGTAGGCAGCGCATAGAAGGAGAAACAGACGGGTGCAGCACAGTGGAGCTGGGAGACTAAGCAAGCGGTTGCATGCTAGAGGAAGGGCATGTGGCAGTAGACTCGGGGCGAATGACACAACAGGGTAGAAGGGGAATGGGAGTACACAGGAAGCAGAGTGGAGAGGGTGCATATATGAAGGAATTGGCAGGCAGCAGGGGTAGGCTGGCAAGAAGTTAGCAGAGTAAAGAAGAATCAGACAGCATACTGAGGGGGGGGACAAGTGACAGTAGACTGGGTAGAACAATCAGGCAGTAACAGGCTGCGGCGTTCGGCATGTAGCAATAGCCCAAGAGGAGTGGTGGTAGGCAGGCAGCAGCAGATTTGGGGGCAGTAGGCAAGTAGTAGCATACTTGAGGGAATAGGCAGGCATGCAGCAACAGAAGAAATGAGTGAGGAAATAGGCAGGCTGAGCATACTGGAAGGAGGAAGAGACAGTAGAACAGACAGGTGGCAACAGAAAGTGTGGAATAGGCAGGCTGCAATAGACCTAGCTAGGCAACAGGCAGTGAGGAAGAAGCAGGCTGGTTAGGCGGGGACATCATGCAGTAAGGAATATATTGGCTGTAAACTAGGGGAAACAAGCAGGCAGCAGAATGGGACTGGAAAGAAGCAGGCAGGCAGCAGAGTGAAGTTGGCAGACAAGACAGGACAAAGAGGCAGGCAGTAGAATAAAGGGGGAGGAACATACTGGTGAAAGCAGAGTGGCCATGTGAAGAGGCAAGCAGCTGATTGGGGCAAAAAGGCATCAGGCTGGGGAGAACATGGAGGAAGGAACTGACAGTAAGCAGGCAGCAGAGTGAAGGAGGAAGAGGCAGTAGGCAATGGACTGTGTAGGAAAATAGTCAGGCGACAACAGACAGTGGGACCAGGGAGGGCAGAATCGGCAGGCAGCAGAGTAAAGGAGCAAGAACATGCAGACCGCAGCAGATTGGGAGTGGGAAGAAGCAGGCAGCGGATTGAGTGGGGAAATGCAGGAAGAAATAGGAAATATCAGACAGGGTGCTCAACAGGCAGGCAGCAGCAGTATTGTAAAGGGGCAGAACAGACTGCTGGCAGCAGAAACGAGGGAACAAGCAGTACATTATAGACAGGCTGAGAGATCAGGCAGGTGTCTGCATAGTATGAGGTAAAGGCACTAAGCGGATTAGGGGGCATTAAGCAGACTGTGGGAGAGGAGGTGCAGGAAATAATAGGTAGGAAGCAAACAGCTGAGTGAAGGGGGGGGAAACAGACAAGCAACAGCAGAGTAAGAGCGGGAGGAAGTAAGGTGATAATTGGCTGGATAGAGCAACCAGAGAACAGCCTTAGGGGAAATGAGTAGCGGATATAGACACAGGGAGAGGATGATAGGCAGGCGGTAGCAGAATGGGAGGTGTAAGAGAGCAGCAAACTTAAAGAAGAAACTGAGGGTAGAAGCAGGCAGTCAGCAATGTTGTGGGTGGGTGGCAGGCAGAAGACTAGTGGAACATCTAGGAAGGAACGGGCAGGCCGCATATAGGAGGAGAAAAAGGCAGACGACAGCATTGTGAAGCATGGAGACAGGCAGGAGTTAACAGACTAGTGGGATTGTCAGGTAGCACTAGACCAAGAAGGGAGGTTGACAAGCAGCAGCAGAATTAGTGGCAACAGATGCAGACTGGGGGAAGGAGATTCAGGGGCGACTGACATGCAGGAAGGAATATACAAGAAGCAGACGGGTAGGGTACAGAAAAAAGGGAGAAGAACATGCAGACAGTAGAATGGGAGTGGGAAGAAGCAGGCAGGCAACAGAATGAAGGGGGAGAACAGACCGGAGGAATAGAGAGGACTAAGCGGGCAGTGGAGTAAAGAGGAAAGATCATACAGGTGACAGCAGAGTGGGATTGTGAAGGCAGACAGCAGATTAGGGGGCAAAAAGGTAGCAGACGAGGGTGGACAGGAAGCAGGCAGCAGAGTGAAAGGGGAGACTAGGCAGTTGTCAGCAGGTAGGCAGGTAGATGTTAACTGGATAGGAGAACACTCAATGAACAGTAGTCAGACAGGAAAAGATTGAGAAGAGGGTGATAGGCTGGAGACAGCAGACTTGGAGAGGAAATTAAAGGTGGGAATAGGCAGTCATCAAAGTTGTGGGGGCAGACAGCAGACTTTGGGCGAATATGCATGTAGAAAAAGGCAGGCAGCAGACAGGAAAAGAACCAGGCTGGTGTCAACATAGCAATGCTTGGAGAATAGGCACGTGGTTGCATATAAAGGGTTAAAAGGGCCACTAGGTATGAGAACAGTGAGGTGGGACCAGGCAGTTGGGAGCAGACTGGGGATGGAAGAGGCTGGCTGCAGTAGACTTGGGGAGGAACAGATAGGCAATAGCAGACTGGGCAGGAGAATAAGCAGGTGACAACAGAATGGGGGGATAGTGTGGCTGCAGTAGACCTAGAGAACAGGACGGATGCAGCAATGGAGGAACAGGCAAATGAGGAATACACAAACTGCAACAGACTGGAGGGAGTGGTATACTCGGTGAGGAAAATACATGGTTCAGAAACAAGCAGGCAGTAAAGGTGGAAGAACATGCAGGCCACAGCATACTGTGTGCTGGAAGAGGCAGGAAGCATATTGGAAGGGGTATTAGGGCAGTAGATTGGGGTGGACATGAAGGAAGCTACAGGCAAGAAGTAACCCGGTGGAACAGTGGAAACAGACTGGAGGGTGAGAGAGGCAGCAGTAGACTTAAGGAGAAACTGGAAGACAGTAGCAGACTGGTGGGAGAACAGGCAGGCGGCAACAGAATGGGGGATAGGCAAACTGCAACAGACCTAGGCTTGGAACAGATAGGATGCATCAAGAAACAGGCAAGTAAGGGATAGGCAGAGGGCAACAGACTAGGAGGGGACATGCAGAAGAAGGAAGACAGGCAACAAACTGGGGGAAGCACACAGGCAGCAGAGTGAAGGGGAGATAACAGACAGGAGGCAGTAGACTGGGAGGGGGGGAAGCAGGTGTCAGTGGACTGGGTGGAAGAGCAGTCAGGCGACGGGGAACAGGGAGGACAGAGTAGGCTGTAGGGGGAACAGGCAGAAGGGAAAAGACTGCAGGTTGCAGAATGGGGAGGAACAAGCAGCCAAGGTGGAAGAACAAGCATGCAGCCGCAGACTGAGATGCGGAGGAGGCACGTGGTAGTGGACTGGGAAAGAGAACAGGCAGGGGACATTAGGTAGCTCTAGACCAGAGGTAGACCCACAGTATGGTCACAAGCAGGCAGCAAAATTTGGTGGGAATAGGCAGGTAGCAGCAGAGGAGAACAGGCAGGCAACAGCAGACTGTGAGCAGGAAAAGCAAGGAACTGCAGACTTGGTAGGGGAACTGGCAGGTGGTAAGCGATTGGAAGTGAACATACTGGTGGGAACAGGAAGATGGAATTAGACTGGGGAGGTCTAGGAAATAAGAAGTAGGAGGCAGACATAGGTAAGATAGCAGCAAATTAAAAGCAGAAACAGGAGGCAGAAGCAGGCATTCAGCAATGTTTTGGGTGCAGGCAAGAATAGACTGGGTGGTGAACAGGCAAGATTGGGGAATGGACAGATGGCTGTAGACTTCAGAGGGGTACAAGCCGATGACAGTGGGCTGGTTGCGGGAAAGGCAGGTTGCAGCAGACTGAGGGGGATTAAGCAGGTGCAGGCAGACTTGAAGGTGAGCAGTTTGACAGCAACAGGCTAAAAGGAACAGGCAGGCTACAAGCTTGGAGGGGGAGCAGGCAGGTTGCTCTTTTGGTTGGGCATGCAGGAAGTAATGGGCAGGTAGGAGACAGTAGTGAAACTGATAGCTAGCAAAGTGACAGGGGGCAGCAGACTGGGAGAACAGAGTAAGGGAAAAGGGCCAGCGGTAGTGACAGGTAGGCAGCAGCAGACTGGGAGGGGTAAAAGAGCAGCAAACTAAAAGGAGAAACCGAATGCAGAAGCAGGCAGTGAGCAATGTTGTGGGGGGTAGGCAGGCAGCAGACTGAGGGGAACATGCCGGTGGCCTTAGGGAACATGCAGGCGAGAGATAAGCAGGCAGCAGACTTGGGGGTCTGGCAGGGAGAAATAGACATGCTGCACAGTGAAGGGGGGAGAATAGGCAAGAAGTCAATGGACTTGGTAGCAGAACACTCAGGCAACAGCAGACAGTGGTATCGGGCAGGATAGAATCAGTAGGCAGCAGAGTAAAAGTCGAAGAGCAGCAGATTGGGAGTGAGAAGAGGCAGTCAGCAGATTGAGTGGGAAATTGCAGGAAGGAATAGGCAACACGCAGACAGGGTGCTATACTGGCAAGCAGCAGAATGAAGGGGCAGTACATACAGGCGAGACAGAGAGGATAGAACAAGTAGGACAGGATAGGCAGGCTGCAGAAGCTAAGAGAATAGGCAGGTGTTTGCTTAGTATGAGTGAAAGGTAGGAAGCAGATTAGAGGGCATGAAGGCAGCAGACAGACTGCAAGGGGAGGGCAGGAAATATTAGGTAGGAAGCAAACAGGGGGCTAGGCAGGTAGCAGACTAAATGGGGGAGAACAGACAAGCAGCAGCAGAGTAAGAGACAGGCAATAGTTGACTAGTTAGGAGAACGACTAGAGAACACAGGCAGGCAGAACACAGGAAGAGTAACAGATAGGCGCAGCATAGTGAGTTGGGAGAACAAGCAGGGGTTGCATGCTAGGGGGAAGGGCAGTTAGCAACAGATAGCATTAGACTAGTGGGAGAAATGTAAGTCGTAAATAGGCAGGCAGCAAATTGGAGGAGGGTGCAAGATAGAATAAGCAGGCAGCAAACAAAGGACCAACAAGCAGTTAGCAGAGTGAAGAAGAAGCAGGCAGCAGACTGGGAGGGGGAAGAAGAAGGTGGCAGTAGGGAATTGGCAGGTAGCAATAGACCAAGAAGGGATAAGCAAGCAGGATCAGATTTGGGAGGAACAGGCAGGTAGTATAATTGAGCGGAATCGGCATGCGGCTTTAGAAATTGGCGGAGGAAATGGGAGGTTCCAGCAAAGTGGGAGGAGGAAGAGGCAAGCTGCAGTAGGAGAACAGACATAATGGGTGGAATAGGCAGACTGAGATAAACCTAGGTGGGGAACAGGTAGGTGAGGAATAAGCAGGCTGGTTAGGCAGGGAGGAATAGACAGGCTGCAAACTAGCGGAAACAAATAGGCAGCAGAGAAATGGGACTGGGAAGGCAGCATACTAGGTGGGAAAACGGAAGGTAGGAATTGTCAGACAGCAAACTTGGAAAGGCAAGCAAGCAGCAGACTAGGGGGAAAATGCAGATAGGCATGCAGTAGACAGGGTGGGATGGCAGGAGGCAGCAGAGTGAAGGAGAGAACAAGAAGGCAGCAGGTGGGGGAACAGGCAGGGGGCAACAGACTGGGAGATAGGGAAACTGCAATAGTCTAAGGTGAAAAGGGGGATAGGCAGGCAGCTAACTAGGAAGCAGAAGAGGGAGCCAGACGTTAACTGGGCATAAGAACAGTTAGGTGGCATCAGACAGATGACGAGACAGACTAGGGTTAAACAGCCAATCGACAGCAGACTGGGGCTGGGGGAGGAACAGGAAGGTGTGAGCAGACTGGAAGAGTTGAAGATTGGTCAGGCAACTGCAAGTGAGGTAAATCAGGCTGGCAGTATCAGACAAAGATAGGAGGTGGTGGCAGGTAGGAGCAGACTGGGGGAGCAGGCAGGCAGTAACATGCTGGGGGAACTTGTCAGTAGTATTGCTATGAGTCACCAGACAGGCAGTAGCAGAGTGAGGTAGAGAGATGGCAGCAGACAAGGGGCAACAGGTCGTCAGCAGCAGAGTGACTCCCCCAGAGTGAGGGGAGGTAGAATGCAGCTGACTAGAGGAGAAACTTGCAGGAAGGAATGGGTAGACAGAACAGTGGAGATCAGGAAGGCAACAGACTGGGAGGGAGAACAGTCAGGCCGGCACATTCAGGCATCAAAACACTGAGTTGGGAAATATAGACGGGAATAGACTGAAGGGGGCAATAAGCAGGCGCCATCAGAACTAATGGGAAAAGGCAGGCAGGCAGGCAGCAACAGAGTTGGGGGAATGGGCAGGATGCAACAGACTGAGAGGAGGAACAATCTGACAGTAACAGAGTAGGAGAGGTAAAGGAAGGTGAAAATAGAAAGGCAGCAAACTGCATGGGGGCAGGCAAGTAGCAGACTAGGGGGAAATATGCAGGTAGGAAAAATTAGGTGATAGCAGAGTGAAGGGGGAGAACTGGCGGGAATCAACAGACTAGGGAATAGGGACGCTGCAATAGTCCAAGGTTGTGGGGATAGATAAGGGGAGCAGTCGTGGAGCAGCAGACTGGTAGAGGGAACAAATGGCAAGAGGCTATGATAGGAAATAGAGAGTAGTAATAGGTAGGCAGTAGATCAGTGAGGGACATGTTGGAAGAAACAGGCACAAGAGTATAAGGGGGGAGCAGGCAGGTGCCAGCAGACTGGAAGGGGGCTGGACATGCAGCAGGCTGAAGGAAGGAACAGGGATGGTGTATAGTGACTTTACTGATATTTTGTAATATAATAAAGTAATCATATACATATATATTGTCTTATGTTTCATTTTGCTTAATATGCTGTCTGAAACAATGTCTGAAAAATGTAGGATGTTGCCTGCAAGTGGGAAATTGTGCCATTTTTGTGGTCCATATGGTGGTAGAGTGGCTATGAGTTGTGTGGGCCAATTAACACTATTTGAGAAGAATGTCTATTTGTGGATGGAGAATAAATGTGTGTATGTATCTGTGTGTGATAATGTGAGTATGTTTGAATAGAGGGTAAATCTTTGATAATTTTATTGAAAAGCTTAGTTACTGAATATGAAGAGAAAAAGCCAAGGTATAAAAGATGGAAAGACATAAGCATGAGGATGGAGTTGGGAACCACGCCAATGGCATGCAGCGCAGTATTCTGCTGTCCACACAACCAACATAAAATGCTGTGTCCCCAATCAGACAGAAAAGAGTAAGAAGGAAGTGTATTTTTGGCACCGAGGTATTACGTCCAAGTTGTAGTATTTAATGATTCCCATCATTCTGTCTAGTAGACGTGTACATGGCAAGCAGAATTCAGATTAAATTCAGATTACATTTTCATTTGGATTTTGCCCCATTGCTTTTCGAGCAACAAATTTAATTTCCCAACCCTTTAATTCGGATGAAATTCTGAGAGTTTTTTCAGCAAAATTCAGGGGGAGTTTCAAGGTGGGAGGTCCCTGCCACATTCTGGACTAATATTTCACTTACAAGAGCAGCATCTCAAGGTTTAAAAAGAAATCCAGAGTAGATTTTGCATTGTAGGACCACCAACAGCATTACTACTCCAATAGATACACACATCCAGCAGAATGCTGAATTTCTCCAAAACAAATGCCACTAGGCAGGCCATTGGTACTGGACAGAATTTCCCCAGTATTCCGAATGTAAAATAATTAATCCTACCCCAGAACAAGGAAGGTGATAGATGAGCAGCAGCTGAGCTTGGATAGTCAGCTTTCTGATACCAATTTATTAAAGGGTCATCACTTTAGAGGAGCTGGTCTGGCTGTTGGATGGTTAGGTGGTGCGATGGACCGACCAGGGACCTGATTGTCCCTCTCCGCCAAGAGCGACTTCTCCCTTCAGGACAATAATTCCCCGCAATCCGTAGGCAATATCCCCAAGCAAAGTAAAGGGATATCGCTAATCAGTACCCAAATAACCAGGCAAGACTAGTCTTTAGGTACAACAAAAGGAATAACTGATTTATTTTAGACACAGGCGGCTGGATATATCCAGCAAAATGCACATTAACATAAAACAAGATACCTCCCAGAGAAAACAGGGGCAGTAAAGGGATTAACAATACAAAAGGACACCAGCACCACTAAATCTGGGAGATACACACACATTATCTTTATTAGATTATCTCTCAGACCTTAGTGTGTGTCGTGTGCAAACTTTTACAAAATAAGGCATATATATACATTTTTTTTAATAACACATTAAAGAATTTCATGTCACTGGATAACATTAACTGAGGGGACTTTGGAAGTCAGGGCAACAATAGCGGAGGGGTTGGGTGACTCTAGGAACCGTCACAGGTGGTACTTACCAACGAATAAAGGGCCTTTGCCCATATCGCTGCTGCTGCACTGGATCTAGCACTGATGCTCTGCATAGCTGCAAGGGTTTGGGTATCAGTGGTACTAATGCTGCTGCTTGCAGTTTCCACTTCCACCTTTTGCATTTCTCTGCATCATTTCCCTTTTGTGCCGCATCTCACATACCCTACAGAGAAGCAAGTCCCTCCAAGTTTTAAAACTGTTTTTAGGGACCAACTGGAGAGTTTCTTACCTGCCAACACTTTCTATATTATCTATGCTAACTTGCCCTTAAATCTTGGGTCACAACACGTGCCCAGCATTTACTGTGGGTGTCCATGATGGCTCATTTAAGCCTAATCTGATCAGTGTTTTTAACATCCTGGTGTAATCTGTCACCCTGTTCTGCTCTGAGGACATGGAGTGAAGAGGGCTCCAGGGCCCTGGCGTTCTGAGGGGCCCTGCATCATTTACTCCAGCCTTCTGGGTTCCGATGGGTCCATACATCTTATCTGTCTGACAAAGTAATGTCATTTATGGGCACGGAGCACAGCGCAGTGAGGGGGCTACAGACCACAAGAAAAATACAGGAGGGTCCTCCAAAAACAAGTAGATGATGCTGTAGATACTGTGTGTGTAAATATGTGGGGAAAAAAGAGAAATGAGATAGCAGAAAAAGTGAGGAAAAGACAGTAAATGCAGTGCAAAAAAAGACATAGGGTAAAACAAAGAATAGAACAAAAGTAAAGGAAGGAGAAAATAGAACAGAAGGAAGAAGACTGCAAGAGGCTGAAAGCAGAAGAAAGGGAACTTGCTAAATGTAGGTGATACAGATTACATTCCTAAGTAATTACTCCAGGCACCAAAGCGCCTTAAGCTTGCCTCACTCTTGATGTAAATGATGCTGGGGTATACCTCTCCTTTCCCTCTGTATGTACATATGTTCCCTTTAAATAAAATGGAGGAACAGAAGGGAACTGTGTCCCAGAATAAGCTGAACAAAATAACAAGCTATCCTGGGAAAAAAGTATCCACTCCTCAAGGTAGGGCAGGAAATCTTGATGATAATGAAAGCAAAGTGCTGTGTAATAATGCTATACTAAGACACAGCTTCTTATCCCTGGGTCTCAGAAGCCTAGCCTATATATAAAGTCAGCAAAACACATTTTGTTATCAGTTGAGTCTGTAAGTACTTTGATTGTTGATGCTTTAAAAGATGTGTATGTTAAGGAGAGAAGTACACGGTATTGGGATGGGATTGATCTGTCATTTTTGTTTTGGGTTTAATTTTTTTTTGCGTGTTGTAATTATTGTTTCTTTTCCGTGATTGTATTTTTTTGTTGCAAGAATATTTAATTTAAAAAAATCCCCCTTAGCTCCAAGCAACAACTTACCTTGTTTGCTATAAAAGAGCTCTATGTTTTAAGTACGCTAAACCTAGATGGAGCTTCTATTAACCAGATGAAAGGTGCTGTGAACGTTTGTAAAAGAACCTGGCACTGAAATGTTTTGTACTTGCTGTACATTTTGTTCAGATGTTGCAATGACCCAAATTTAAGGCATGTTAAGAGTTTTTTTAAAGATATGCACTGTAAAAACTATGGGCAAATTGGTATTTCCACATTTCTAGGTCGTATCTTTAATAATGCAAACTGCTTGCATGCCTGTGAGTAGGGTATGCATGCACCTGCAATGCATTATTAATGTTGGTGTTCTTATTCCCTACTTACAGGTGTACAAAGTTTATATTAAAGTATCATTGAGTTCCCAATTTGCTCGCAATTTTATGCTCACAATGTATAAATTTCTATATGCAAATTAAATCTGTATGTGTCAATCACTTTGTAATTTTCAAGGTGTGATCTCGGTTACTAATGTCATGCTTTAACCATGTTCAGGGGGTTTCTCCAAAGTCGGTATGCCACTATATGTGAAAAGAGACTGTAAGAGAGTCATGTCCATGTTATATTTACTTTCAACGGCGGCTTGACAGATATCTAAAAAGTGACAAAATCAAATAAAGAGATGTTATTGTATAACACAAATCAAGTATACTGCATTATCCATACCCATATAACTCTGCTTGTTTTAATTCGAAATGCGTTAGACCCTTTGTGTTTACAAGTGTCAGGATTCCACACTGCTAGCCTGGACCATACATGATTATTTTGCTGTAATGTCCAGTTGCTACCACTAGTGGCCACCCTCCCCCCTCTGGAGTGCCATATCTTGCTTTTACTCACCCCCTCTAAAGGAGTCTGAAATGGGACAAGTGGGGCAGCTCCATCACTTACCACTTGGATACACCCTTGTTTTACCTGCATTTTGGCATGTTTATGAGGAAACACAGCTTGAGGAATTGAAACCAGACTTGTACACATCCATCCCCATCTCTTCTCTTTCTCATCCTCCATCCGGTTGTGGGAGCGCGAGGTTTGTCAATTTAGACCTCTGCTTTTATGCTCCCTAATCATTACGCGCCGGCTATTGATGCAAAGCGCCGGGATAAGACGTCATATCCAGGCGCTCGGCATCAATTACGGCGCGTAGTGATTAGGGAGTACGGAAGCCGAAGTCTAAAGAGACGGACCTCGAGCTTCCTAATTTTGGGCCGTTGGAGGGGGATTGTGATATCCTAAACAGCCCTGCTCATCAGGCGTCGACTGAGCAGGGCTGGTTGGGGTCTTGGGGAGATCGCAATCTTGCAGGGACTTCGGCGCGGACCTGAAGACCGGCCCAGGGGAGGCGGTCTCTCCGCTCGCCCCCTCCCCTGTCGAAACGCTACTGTTTTGGGGGCTACGTGGTGAATCAGTTTGCTGGCAACAATGCGATTCACCACGGAGTCCCCAGAACGCGGGGTCCTTGGGCAACTGACCAGTGAGCCCATAGTTTTTAGATTGTACTGTGCTATTTGGCGCTGCAGCTGGGGGGTAAGGAATAAACTTGGGGGGCATAGGCGTCGCTATTTGGGGGGGTGTTAATTCCTACTATATATGGAGTTTGGTACATTTCCCACCTACTGTTGCGTTACCAAAGGCAATATATACGATGCCACTTCATTTTAAAGCAGAAATCCCATGGAAAATAAAACCCATTTCTCTGTGAGCACCAAAACAAGTGCTGTATATAATAATCTATTTTTTTCTTTAGAAGGCACAACGTATTACATTGACCGTTTAAAGTAGGGTCTTACTGACTAACTGGGTTATACTGAGTTATGCAGAGGGTGGGTGGATTAAAGCGGTGTCATGTCCCACAGGGCTGTTACGTTTTTAAATAATTGTTTTGGGGCCAACATAATGTGTTACATTCCTGGATATAAACGGCACTTTATGCAAACATCTGGTCATTCTGGGGTAAGTGCCTTTGCTAGACCCAGTAACCGGCTTATTGTTTGAAACAGTTTATTTTAAAGAATGTTATGACCATCTTTCTACCAACCAGTAAATTAATTACATGACAAGTGTACTATTCTACTCAAATATAAAATCCAGCTCAGATCTTCATTTACATTATGTTTTTTGGATTGATTTAGATGATAATAGTTAAAAGAAGACTCATAATATAGAATGCATTGTGAAGGTGGTTACTTTGTACTGGGTGGTTGTATTGTACTGTTTGCTTAATCCATTTAAGGCATAAGCTGTTTTATTAGGTAGTTAGAGATATGTTTGTATTATGCCATTTTAGACTGTGAATGATATTGAAATAGGTTAAGGAATAGTGACAGGACACTAAACATCATGAAAGTGATAATGCTGTGATGTCACTGTGGCAAACACTGATAACTGCTGCAACATTCCATTTGCTCTCAGAAACATCTGAGGTTGTGGCTGAGCTTCACTTCATACCCCATCTTCAAGGCAAAAATAGTCTTATTTGGACGTGTCTGCAGTCCTGGATCTAACTTGGAGCTTCATAATTTTTCCATATGGAAGAAACCGAGTGCAGCTACTCCCTTTACCTTTATTTTGCTTTCACGGCAGGATTGATGAGTACCCAACCAATTTTGTTGTTAACCAGAATGTATCCTTAAATATTATTTATTAGCAAACACTCAAATAATTGTTCTGGGGCCCAACATATTGTGTTCCATTCCTGGACAAAAGCTTCATTTTATGCAAAATGTATTTTGGGATAAATGCCTTTACTAGACCCATTAATCCAAGTTATTTTAGATATTTTTAATTATCTATATTATGACCATCTTTTTATCATTTTTTTGTAAACTAATTACATGACGTGTACTATTCTACTCAAATGCAAAATTTTATTCAGGTCTTAATTTACATTATGGTTTTTGCATTGATTTAGAACAAATTAAATGGTGAAATAGAAGACTTATAATATAGAATGCATCATGAGAATGGTTAGACCTGATATTGTATTGTTTGAAAAATCCAGTTAAGGCTTAAACAGTTTAATTTGGTAGTGGGAAACAAAACAGTTTATATATTGAAATAAATTTGTATTGAGCTAATATAGATTGTGTATCATAAGTAAGTATAGGTTAAGGAATAGTAACAGAAAATAAATCATTAAATATCATAAAGTGATGATGTTGTGATGTCACAGTGGCAAACACTGATAACTGCTGCAAAAGTCTATTTACTCCTAGAACTGCCCAAAGAATTCTGATACCCATCTCTATGCCAAAAAGAGTCTCACTTGAATGTGTCTCCAGAGTGTGTCTACAGCTACTCCTGTACCCGTTCTTGGAGATCGATGTTCCCACAAAGGGGATGAGTGCCCTCCTTTCGCATGCTGCTTTGAGAAGGACAGAAACAAGGTGGCAATTCAAATATTGTGTTACATTCCAGGAAAAAAGCTGCACTTTATGCAAACGTCTGGTCATTCTGGGGTGAGTGTCCTTACTAGACCCAGTAACCGGCTTATTGTTTGAATCAGTTTAGTTTTAATTGCCTATGTTATGACCATCTTTCTACCAACCAGTAAATTAATTACATGACATGTGTACTATTCTACTGAAATATAAAATCTAGCGCAGATCTTAATTTACATTATGGTTTTTGGATTGATTTAGAACAGATGATAATAGTTAAAAGAAGACTCATAATATAGAATGCATTGTGAAGGTGATTACTTTGTACTGGGTGGTTGCATTGTACTGTTTGCTAAATCCATTTAAGGCATAAGCTGTTTTATTAGGTAGTTAGAGATATGTTTGTATTATGCCAATTTAGACTGAATGATATTGAAATAGGTGAAGAAATAGTGACTGAAAACAGGACACTAAACATCATGAAGGTGATAATGTTGTGATGTCACTGTGTCAAACACTGATAACTGCTGCAACATTCCATTTACTCTCAGAAACATCTGAAGCTGTGACTGAGATTCACTTCATACCCCATCTTCAAAAATAGTCTTATTTGGATGTGCCTGCAGTCCTGGAGCTTGAATGCCAAAAATCTAACTTTGAGCTTCATAATTTTTCTATATGGAAGAAACTGAGTTCAGCTACTCTCCTTACCTTTCTTGGAGATCGGTGCTTTCAAATAGAAGACTTATAATATAGAAGGCATCATGTGAATGGTTTGACCTGGTATTGTATTGTTTGCAAAATCCAGTTAAGGCTTCAACTGTCTTATTTGGTAGTGGGTAACAAAACAGTTTATATATTGAAATACATTTGTATTAAGCTAATGTAGATTGTGTATCGTAAGTAAATATAGGTTAAGGAATAGTAACAGAAATTAAATATCATAAAGCCATAATGTTGTGATGTCACAGTGGCAAATACTGATAACTGCTGCAAAAGTCTATTTAGTCCTAGAACTGCCCAAAGAATTCTGATACCCATCTCTATGCCAAAAAGAGTCTCACTTGGATGTGTCTCCAGAGTGTGTCTACAGCTACTCCTGTACCCGTTCTTGGAGATCGATGTTTCCACAAAGGGGATGAGCGCCCTCCTTTCGCATGCTGCTTTTAGAAGGACAGAAACAAGGTGGTAATACAAATATTCCAGGTAAGTTAACTTACATACATGTGTTTGCCTCTTAAAGCCCAGAGGGAGGGCAGTTCTTCATGCCACGGTCCCTCAGAGGTTTCCCCCACAGGGGGTTTTTCCTCTCCTGAGTGCTGAAGGACGACTCTTCGTGAGTCCAGAGGTAACCTTTTGTCAGGACTTTGGGTACCAGGTCAGATAGGAAACTTTGCACAAGGATATGTTCTTACAAGCAGATGGGAGTAGACTTTAGGGGGACAGACAGTGACTGGGACAGGAAACAGTAAACAGGAGAGTAACAGGTAGGCAGCAGCAGACTGGGGTGACAGGAAGATGGCAATAGACTGGGGGGAGCAGGTTGCTGGCAACAGATAATGGGGACAGGCAAGTGGCAGCAGACTGCTGGGGGCGAGCAAGCAGGAACAGACTTGGTAGTACAGGCAAGCTGTAGCAGGGTGGCAGCAGACAGTGGAGCTACAGTCAAGGGGCAAGCAGTCATCAGCAGACTGGGAAGAAGAGGAACAGGCAGGTGTCAGTAGACTATGGGGTGGGAACTGGCAGAAGGCAGCAGATAGGCTTGGGGAACAAACAGGATGGTAAAGCCAGGCAGCTACAGACTGCTAAAGACTCAGGCAGAAAGGCATTAGCAGACTGGGAAGGAGAACAGGCAGGCGGTAAGAGAACAGTGAGGAATGGGCAGATGGCAGATGGCAGATGGCAGATAACTAGGAGGTGGATTAGGCAATAGGCAGGCAAGAAACTTGGGATGAAACAGGCAAGAAGTAATAGGCAGGTAGCACAGAGAACACACAGAGAACAGCCCTGGGCTGTAAGTAGGTGAAAACAGAGTAACAGAGAGGGTGATAGGCAGGTGGCACCAGACTGGGAGGGGTAATAGGCAAAGAGCAGCAGACTAAATGGGGAACTGAAGACTGGATTAGGCAGTCAGCAATGTTGTAGGGGCAGGCAGCAGACTTTGGAGAATATGAAGGAAGTAATAGGCAGATTGCAGAACGTAGGTGGGAGAACAGGCGGAAGGTAGTGGACTGGGGGGTAGAGAGGTAGGCAACAGCAGACTGGGTGGGAGAATAGTCAGGAGAAAGCTGAACAGACAGGTGGCAGAGTGAAGCTTGGGAGAAAAGGCAGGCAGCAGAATGAGGGGGAGAATAAAGACTGTTGCAGGATATGCAGTAAAAAATAGTAAGAAGCAGAAAGGGAAGCAGGGGAAGAGTCAGGAGGTAGTTGGCTGGGTAGAAGAACACTCGGAGATCATCCCTGCCCAGAGCAGGTGGGCATAAATAGAGTAAGTGAGGGGTAATAGTCAAATAGGAAGGGGACTGGGCAGAGAGCAGCAGACCAAGAGGGCAAACAGATGGCGGGAATAGGCAGTCAGCAAAGTTGTGGGTGCAGACTGGGGAACATACGGAAAATACAGAAATAGGCAGGCAGCACATAGAAGGAGAAACAGACGGGTGCAGCACAATGGTGCTGGGAGACTAAGCAAGCGGTTGCATGCTAGAGGAAGGGCATGTAACAGTAGACTCGGGGCGAAAGACACAACAGGGTAGAAGGGGAAATGGTAGTATACAGGCAGCAGAGTGGAGAGGGTGCATATATGAAGAAATAGGCAGAGGTATGCTGGCAAGCAGTTAGCAGAGTAAATAAGAATCAGGCAGCATACGGGGGGGGGTGAGTGACAGTAGACTGGGTAGAACAATCAGGCAGTAACAGGCTGGGGCGTTCGGCATGTAGCAATAGACCAAGAGGGGTGGTGGTAGGCAGGCAGCAGCAGATTTGGGGGAATAGGCATGCAGCAGCAGAAGAAATGAGTGAGGTAATAGGCAGGTTGCAGCATATTGGAAGGAGGAAGAGACAGTAGAACCGACAGGTGGCAACAGAAAGGGTGGAATAGGCAGGCTGCAATAGACCTAGCTGGGGAACAGGCAGTTGAGGAAGAAGCAGGCTGGTTAGGCGGGGTCATCTTGCAGTAAGGAATAGACAGGCTGTAAACTAGGGGAAACAAGCAGGCAGCAGAGTAAAGGGGGAAGAACATGCAAACAGCAGTATGGGACTGGGAAGAAGCAGGCAGGCAGCAGAGTGAAGTAGGCAGAACATACAGGACAAACAGGCAGGACTAGGCAGGCAGTAGTGTAAAGGGGGAGGGACATACTGGTGACAGCAGAGTGGCAAAGTGAAGAGGCAAGCAGCTGATTGGGGCAAAAAGGCATCAGGCTGGGGAGAACAGATAGTAAGCAGGCAGCAGAGTGAAGGAGGAAAATAAGTAGGTGTCAGGAGACTGAGAAGGGGTTGCAGGCTGTAATGGACTAGGTAGAAGAACAGGCAGGTGTTAGTTGAAGGGAAGAAGAAGATAGTAGCTGACTGAATAGGAGACCACTCCAGTGAACAGACCAGGCCAGGAATAGTTAGGCAGAAATAAACTGAGAGGGTTGTGATAGGCAAGCAGTCTGGGAGGGGCAATAGGCAGAGAATAGCAGACTGAGAGGGGGTACTGAGGGCAGGAATCAAAGCTGACTTCTGGTGAACATGCATGAAAAATTAGGGAGCAGAGAGGAAAGGAATTAGGCTAGTAGCAGCATAGCGAAGCTTAGAGAAAAGGCAGGTGGTTGCATACTATGGTGGGAAAGGCAGGCAGAAGATTAACCGATCATGAAGGCAGCAGACTGGGGGGACATGCAGGAAGAAATAGGCAGAAAGCAGATAAGGGAGTTAACAGGCAGGCATGTAGCAGCAGACTGGGAGTTTGAAGAGGAAGGCAGCAGCAGACTGCATACGAGAACAGTTAAGTGGCATGAGGCAGGTGGGAACAGACTGGGATTGGAAGAGGCTGGCGGCAGTAGACTTGAGGAGGAATTTAGGCAATAGCAGATCAGGTAGGAGAATAGGCAAGTGGGGGGTTAGTGAGGCTGCGGTATACCTAGGCAGACTGCAACAGACAGTGAGGCAGGTGATACATGCAGGAAGGAAAGACATGCTGCAGGCTAGAGAAAACAAGCAGGTAGCAGGGTAGCAGGATGAGGGAGACAAGCAGACAGCAGAGTGATGTATGGAAAACAGTCTGGCAACCGTAGTCTGGGAGCAGAAATAGCAGGCAGCTGCAAACTTGGTAGAGTAACTGGCAGGTGGCAACAGATGGGAAGAGAAAATAATGGTGGGAACAGGAAGACTGAATTAGACTGGAAATGCACAGGGAAGCAAGAATAGACTGGTTGGTGATCAGGCAAGCAGCAGACTGGGGAAATGGACATGTGGCTGTAGACTTGGGAGGGGGACAAACAAGTAGCAGTGGACTGGAGGTGGAAAAGACAGGTGGCAGCAGACTGGAGGGATTAGACAGGTGCAAGCAGACTTAAAGGGGCAGTAGGGACAGCAACAGACTGTGAAAGGAACAGGAAGGCTGATATGTGCAGGCAGCAAGCTTGGAGGTGGGGGCAGGCAGTATTCAGTTTTGGTTTGGCGTGCAGGAAGGTATGGGCAGGCAGCAGACATGAGAGAAACAAACATGTCAGTGAAAAGGGGGTGGCAGGAGGCAGCAGACTTGGAGCGGGAAGAAGCAGGCCGCAGTAAACTGGTTGGTAGAACAGGTGACAGCAGGGAGTGGAAGAGACAGGCAGCAGATTGGGTAGGCAAGAAGGCAGCAGACATTGTGGGGAATGTGCAAGGAGGAAAAGACAAGAACAATACATAGTGCTAAACTAGCAGACAGCAGAGTAAATGGGAGAACAGACAGCAGACTGAGAGAGGAAGAGGCTGGTGGCAAATGATTGGGTTAAAGCAGGAAGTAATAGGCAGTAAGCAGGCAGGGTGCTAAGCAGGCAGGCAGCAAAGTGAAGAGGCAGTACAGACAGACAGCAGCAGACAGAAGTGAACAGGCATGACTGATAGGTAGGGAGCAGAATTAAGATGGGAGAAAAGGCAGGTGTTTGCATGGTATGGGTGAAAGGCAAGAAGCAGATTAGGAGGCATGAAGGTAGCAGACTGTGGGGGAGAGGTGCAGGAAATAAAAGGTAGGAAGCAAAAAAGGGGCTTAGCGGGCATGCGGCAGAGTGAAGAGGGGGGCAGGAGATTGGCTGGTTAGGAGAACAACCAGAGCCCTAGACAGCCCTAGACGGAAATGAGCAGGTGGAAATAGAGTAAGGGAGAGAGTAATAGGCAGACGGCCGCAGACTGGGAGGTGTAGGAGAGCAGCAAACTAATAGGAGAAACTGAGGGCAGAAGCAGGCTGTCAGAAATGTTGTGGTAGCAGGCAGCAGACTAGGGGAACATCTGGGAAGAATTAGGCAGGCCACATACAGAGGAGAAAAGGGCAGGTGGCAGCATAGTAAAGCCGGGAGACAGGCAGGGGGTGACAGCCTGGGGTATCATCAGGTAGCACTAGACCAAGAAGGGAGCTGGACAAATGGCAGCAGACTTTGGGGCAACAGGCAGGTGGTAGCACACTTGGCTGCAATATGCAAGTGACAGCAGACTGAAGGGGAATAGGCAGGCAGCAGCAAACTGGGAAGAGAAATACGGAAGCAGCAGCAGACTCGGTAGGAAAACAAGCAGGTGGCAGGAAAAAGGGGAACAGTTAGTCGAGGGAAAAGCAGGAGGCAGCAGACACCGGGCGGTCAGGGAGGATGGGACAAGAAGCAAATTGTAAGCACAAAGGTAGTGAAGTGCAGGGGGAGGTAGGATGCAGACAGGGGGGTAAGCAGGCAGGCAGCAGAGTAAAGAGGGGGAAACAGAAAGGCAGCAGACTGGGAGGGGGAAGAGGCAGGTGGCAGCAAAAGAGGGAACAGGCATATGAGTAATGAGCAGGCAGCAGACCTGGGGGCTGCAGAGTGAAGGTGGAAGAGGCAGGAGGCAATGGACTGGGTAGGAAAATAGTCAGGCGACAACAGACAGTGGGACCAGGCAGGGCAGAATCAGCAAGCAGCAGAGTAAAGGACCAAGAACATGCAGACTTCATCAGATTGTGGAGGCAGCGGATTGAGTGGGGAAATGCAGGAAGAAATAGGAAGTTAGCAGACAGGGTGTTCAACAGGCAGGCAGCAGTAATGTAAAGGGGCAGAACAGACTGCTGGCAGCAGAAACGAGGGAACAAGCAGTACATGATAGACAGGCTGCTGAGTGAGGCTGAGAGAATAGGCAGGTGTTTGCATAGTATGAGGTAAAGGCATTAAGCAGACTGTCGGAGAGGAGGTGCAGGAAATAATAGGAAGGAAGCAAACAGCCGAGTGAAGGGGGGAGAAACAGACAAGCAACAGCAGAGTAAGAGCGGGAGGAAGTAAGGTGATAGTTGACTTTATAGAACAACCGTAGAACAGCCCAAGGGGAAATGAGTAGCTGTTATGGAGACAGGGAGAGGATGATAGGCAGGCGGTAGCAGAATGGGAGGTGTAAGAGAGCAGCAAACTTAAAGAAGAAACTGAGGGTAGAAGCAGGCAGTCAGCAATGTTGTGGGTGGCAGGCAGCAGACTAGTGGAACATCTAGGAAGGAACAGGCAGGCTACATACAGGAGGAGAAACAGACAGGCAGCAGCATCGTGAAGCATGGAGACAGGCAGGAGTAAGCAGACTAGTGGGATTGTCAGGTAGCACTAGACCGAGAAGGGAGGGTGACAAGCAGCAGCAGAATTAGTGGCAACAGACATTCGTTCAGTCGGTAGACAAGCATGTGGTAGCAGACTGGGGGATAAATACGCAGGTAGCAGCAGACTCAGTAGGCAGACTCAGTAGGGGAACAAGTATGTACCAGGAAAAGGGGAAACAGGCAGGCGAGGAATAGACAGGTGGCAGCAGAATTGGGGG
>VKOC01015113.1:0-40961 GCA_009364415.1 Spea multiplicata | reverse complement strand
TTGTCTATTATTTTAAATACTGTTAGTCCAATAAAAAGGTATTACAAAATTCTGCAACATTCTGTTTTTTGCATTAATATAAATGTGTAATAACAAAGAAACATTAGAAAATTCTAGTTGAACCTTTTTATCAAACACATTGATATCAGCCTCATTCTGTAATGTAATTTACTTTTGATTAGTAGAGTAAATAACACATGGACTGTTTATATGTTAAGCTAGTGGCCTGTGCTGATAAGATTAATTCAAGTGACTAGCCTATCTGTGCTTTACTAATACACATAATGATTGTTATCCTAATAAGGAACAGCTATGAAATTACTTTTATCCATCGCGTAAAGTACTGCGTGATTGAAGAAACAAGTAAAAAAAAAAATATATATATATGTTTAGCCCGCAATATACAGAAGATGTATGTATAGGTGCTTTATAACTGTGAGAAATTATAATTATCATGTACAGTTATATTATGGATTTAGTACAACTTAGGTCTTCATATAAACAACCAGTGATGTGATAAACACTCCAGTAACTGACAATAAATAATCACAAAATTCTTAAGTACAAAATGTACCAACGTCAAAGGATCCATCTGTGCACCAAGAAACATTTGGGGGCCACCAAGGACATGCAGGAGCTTTAGATCCGAGCTGATGAAAGTTCCCGTTTTTCTATATATCGTAAAGATGGGGGAGTCTGATGGGGGAGTCCCAAAACACTATAAACTCGGCATTGATCAGATCCAGATAATTTTCCCGAATCTTGTGTCCCCTGTTTCCCAGTTTCCTGCTATTTCTATACAAAATAATGGGACCGGTTGGCTTGGAGAACCCCGTGAGACACTCATACCCAGCAAACATTCTGAGCTCCTAGAACAAAAAGAGACATTGAGGGAAGAAACAGGGAGTGAGCGCTTTGAGATGCAAAGAGGACCCATCCTTCCCAAAGTGGGTCGGCTGGCAGATTTGCCATGGTTGGTCGTACCGCTTAAACCATCAAAGATTATGACACAACGTTTGATAGATCATAGAATGACAGTATATGGAAGACTTGGGAACGGGTGAACTGTTTACTAAATATCAGATTAAATAATCAAACAAAGAGATTAAAAGTTGACTTTTACTGCCGACAAAATGATTATCATAAAATAATTAACTCATACTGAAAGGTTCAGGGCTGAAGTCCATATAGGAAATATATTAAAGAGGGAGCGGCACTGAAACAAACGCGGTTTAAAGCCCATCCCATTGAATAGCTGCTGTTCCATTTAAACGCATTTGCCCCTTTCTCTGCCCCAGCCAAATGCCCTCCAGGAGACCTATTCTGCGGACTGCATGCAGGTTAGACCACAGTGCACATGTGTGACATGTTTCCATTGATCACAATAGGAGCATTTTCCTTCCACCGATTGGCTGCGTACGCTGTTAATCAGTGAGAGGAACACGCCCATTGATTTAAGTACCGTACGGCCAATTAAGCAGCCAATCTGTGGCAAGAAATTTTGGATCATAGAAAAAAGAAAGAAGATACAATGTTACTAATACACATCTATAATTTATCTTAAACTGTAATTAGCACTATGCCAAGCACTATACCGCCAACATTTCAGGTGTCCAAATTGTTGGGTGGCATGAGGTTGGGAGGCAAAGGTGGAACTATGGGGGGCAGCCGGTGCAAGGCACTTGGGCCTGCACCCTCTAAAGGGGGTGCGGTGACGGAGATCATCTCCCACCGCTGACACCACTGGTGTAATGGAGACCCCTGTAAGCGCTGCAACCCCCCTTCCGGTCAGGCATACCACTAGGTCACCAAACGCTGATGATGTCATTTCCCACCACTCAGACTTAGAAGAGCCAAGAGACAACTGTCACTAGCTGCTGGACTGCCTCTTCCTGAGTCAGCTAGGTATGGATGTATGTCATTGTGTTAATGTGTATTAGTATGATAGTATGTGTGCGTGGAAGTATCATAGACTGTATGAAGTGTGGGTATGTAAGTATGTTGATGTATGTGTGTGTGGGTATGCTAGGGTGTGCGGTGGTATGTTAGTGTATGTGTAAGTATGTTAGCGTGTAAAATATAAGCAAGGATAACAGAAATATGGATCACACATGTATATAGTTAATATTATGAATATGTGTGTATGTAATGGTGAATTTGTAAGTGGGTATGTGTGTGTTTGTCTATATGTGTATGAGTTAGTGTATAAAATAATGTAAGTTGGTATAAAAGAAAACAGATTACAGTACAGGGGCTAAGGGAGACAATATTGGGGTTGAGGAGATGAACAACAAGGGGATGTGGGTGAAGCATATGGCGTGCTGGGGATATTTACTGGGACTTGGTCTGTGACAGCGACAAAGGATATATGATAGGGGATTATGACACTAAGTAATGGTGAGGTGGTAAATATCGGGGAGATGTTACAGTAAGATGTAAAACATTGGCGAGATGTAATGAAAGAATAAGTTTAATTTAAAAATAAATGAAAAAGAGATGAGGAACAAATTCTCACCAATTATTTTGATGTTTTATGTTTTCACGTTTATGACTGTAAAGTTTAATAAAACATCCTTTACATAAATTGTATGTTCACCAGTGGGTGAAGCCAGTCCAGGAAACAGGTGGGGCCAGGGCAGGGCTACACCTTACAGAATAGCCACCTGGCAACACTGGCTTTGGGAGGTAGTCACATGGTAGCTGGACTGATTTTACCGCTCCTTGCGCTGGTCAAGGCAAAATCAGAGGATCTCTCCAACTGGCCAACATCCCCACTAAGTCCAAAAGCATGAGTGAAGCAGCACCCTATCCCACCAAAATCCATGACTGTTGGGAGGTATGAGGCTCTTCCTGCAGCAAAAGTTTAAACCACAACTCTATTTAGTGAATAAACCCCAAAGTGTTATGTGGGATGTATAACCCAGCAACTACATACTCCACAGTGCCAGGCGTGACTTTTTATATAAAATGGCATCTGTGGTCACCATACTACATTCATAGTCAGCCACATGGACTATCACAAGACACATACAACCAGAGCCATGGGATGCAAGCAGATACAGACAATATCCAAAGGTACTATAGGTGGGAAAACCAAGAACATTCGATGGCCAGGTTCAGGAAGCAATACAGCTATACATGGAATGAATACAAGCTATACAGGAGTGCATATATCAGCAGTGACACAGGGAATTATAATACTATCAGCAGTGACACAGGGAATTATAATACTCTCAGCAGTGACACAGGGTGACACAGGGAATTATAATACTATCAGCAGTGACACAGGGAATTATAATACTCTCAGCAGTGACACAGGGAATTATAATACTCTCAGCAGCTGTACAGCAGGCATTGAGAATCAAAGAAGATCCATCAGGAACCATCAAGACTGAAGGGATTGTCACCAAGCACTGCCAACAGCAAACATCTCAAGTTCTACAGAACACACTTATTCTAATAGTTCAGTCTCCTTCCAAACCGATCCTAGAGACAGATCACTAACAACACAGAAATACAGGAGGACTCTCGAAACCACCTGACGTGTGACCGGAGAACCAGTTTCTGCTCCTCCCCAGTTTCAGGTGCCTGGATCCCGAGGGGGGTGGGGGAGGGCAGCGGGGAGGGGCAGGGTGTAGAGGGCAGGATTTAGTGGATCTACAGCAGTTTGTGGGTTGACCAAGTCATAAAGACATCACGGGATCCGAACGAGTAGAGGTTGGTCTTGAGTTTCTGAAGAGGTTCTGCTGTGGTGGGATTGCTCTCAGACTTTGTGACTGTTTGGATCGGTTCTTCTGGGAAGGAGATAAAGAAGACCCAGCTGAGATCAGGACACAGCAGGTGTCTGTACAGGTGGGGAGCTCTGATATAACCCCTCATGTCTGTGTTCTTCTCTGTAGGACTGTGTTCAGTTGTAGGTCTTGTTCTACCTGTTGCGGTTGGGGGAGGGTAGATGGTCTAATCTGTAGTGGGCTAAGTGGTGATCTTTAGTAACATTTTAACCAGGAGTAGTCTTTACCTCTTCCATGGTACCAGCAGGACACCCTTAATCTATAATATATATCCTGCTTAGGACATCGCTGCCTGATATGTCTCTATGGCTTACAGGTATAAGCACAGGTTACAGGTATAAGATAAACCCAGCACCAGTCTTCACCTGTAATCTCTTTCATATTTAACTTTCATTTTCTACTTTGTTTCACAAATGGTGCTATACATAGAAGTGTGATCCATACTATCACTGAGTGCCAACATATTCTGCAGTGCTGTACAGTGGGCATTACACCCTAATATCTATAGGAGCCCTTCAATGATAGCGAGATATGACTGAGTATATAGTACATTAGTAAATATGCTGCAATAGCTTAGTATTGGATATTTTCCATGGAACTTGTTTCTTTTTGTCTACAAGAAAATACTGTGTGTTTTACATTAAACAAGTTGTTTTTCTCTTTCTTTTCCTCTTCCATGTATTTTGGGCTTGGTTGTCTCATTCTGGGGAGCTGTTGTAAATTCCCATATATTAGTGTATTTATAGTGTGTGTATGTATATATATATATATATATATATGTATGTGTGTGTGTATTTATATATATAGTACGTGTATATGTTACTGAAGGAGGTATTGCTGTTTACTATTTACACCTGGAAGCCTTATGCACTCTTCATTTAGTTATTCAGAGTCAGTGACTTTCTTGTTTAGTGGGAATGGGTTGCTTTTCACTTTAAAATGAATGTTCTATAGAATAATTTTGGTAATTGTTGTTTTTTAGCCCTATGGGTTGTTAGAATGTTAATAATTATTTTAATTCTCTGTTCCGATTGCATCACTATTTTAATCAGATAAGAGCTATGTTTTGCTTGAAATTCTTGTTGAGATCCTGAGTGGGTTTGGTTTTAACTCTTTGTTGTACGTTGATACAATTGTTTTGCTGTAATGATGGTTATCATTGCATTCTGCTGTCTCCTTTCATACTGTAGTGGAGACAGTCTATACACCTACGTGTTCCTTTTACCTTTTATCATAGCAAATGCTCGAAGGTTTCCTCGCTCTGAGCTCTGGCACTGTAATAACCACACACTTGGGGAATCTTTATACATAACCTTCAATTAATTTAAATGACAGAAGCACGATATACTGAAAACAACAAATTATACTGCAAAGAATATTTGGTTCGGAACTGTATCTGATGCTCTGTTTATATGGAGGATTTATTGTACATTAGAACTATTTACCTCCCAGCAGAAGTGGTAGAGGCTAATACAGTAAGTGAATTTTAACATACATTGGATAGGCTTATGGCGATCCAGAATCTGAGACGAGACGTGATTAAGGGTTCAGGGAAAATGGGCAGAAAAGATGGGGCCCAATGGTCCTTTAGTGCCATCAAAACCCCTGTTTCTGTGCAAATCCTTTAGTTTACCCCAGAATTCCAGCCACATGCTTATTGTAAGGATCAGCGGTGTTTACGCTCCAAATAAGACTGGCTAAATCTAGTTTATTTGCACAAAGGGGTCCCGGTCTGGGTGTGGCGCACTTTACACACCGTCTTGGTGATGTGAATACCAGCGCTACGGGGCTCGGGGTGGGAAAACAGCAGGATAACATTTTAATCGGAATATTTAAAGTGAAACACCACTAGAGAATAAATAAAAGTATTCTTTATATTCCTCTATGTTGGAGTCCGCTAGTGGCGTCCATGAAGACTGCAGTTAAAATACATTTACGTGAAAGGGTTAAACGATACAAGCATTCCTGGCCTGTAAATACGCATTGAAGTGCAGGTTGTTGTAAGGAAACTCCCTGCAAGGGCCCTCTCCTGTTTCCTTCTTGTAAAATGCACACTTTGTTCTTAAAAACTTGGCAGGCCTTTTTTTTTTCTTTTTCCCCTCTACAGGATTTCTTTTTACTTTGTTCTTGCTAGGTGGGGAAATTAACTCTTTAAATACAATTCTGTCCTTTATGAGATTAAACGGACATGTTGCGTAAAATAGATCATACGAAATATGAATAGTGTGTGTGTGTGTGTATGTATATATATATATATATATATATATATATATATAATCTCAAAACAATTGTTATTAGTAAATACAAATATTTTTTTTATTATCTGTCTACTGCCCAGAATGTTTATATTTTAGCAGTATGTACATAGCGTAAATTGCTAAATAAAAAACATATGAATATGACAGATCCACTGCTGCAATTTGTACTGTGTTGGGCCATGAGCATCCTTAGCTGGATGTCCAGTGGAAAAAAATTTTCTTTACGCATAAAATAGCATGCGGTTTACAGGAATATAGATAAGCATTGACAAAAACTTTTTTTGTTTTGTTTTTTGTTTCGATAAACTTTCTTGATCTGCAGACACAGAGGCTGCCGTTGTAGTCTTGGAATGTGCCCCGCAGTGCAATGTAATTATGCAAATATATAAATAAGTGATATACAGTTTATTTATATGTATACATTTGTGACAAATGTCTTTATGTGAGCCATGCATTGACGCAGAAATATTAAAGACCGGATGTTAGTGTGAGTGTGTGTGTGTTACTATATGAAAGTAGAGTGTGCGTGTGAGTGTGTGCTGTATGCACATGGTGCATATGGTGTTAGTGTGTCAGGGTTGAGCCCGGGGGTACAGGTGCAAGGAAATACTGCCTGTTTTGCCAGAAATACAGGACATTCAGAAATGGAATACGCCAGCCCACCAGAAAAAAATAAGCAAATTGAAAAGATAAATCACAGGGTAGTAATTTCCATTGTCCCATGCTCGCGATTTTGATGAAAATAATAACATATGCCCAATATACCCCCTTGGTTTTGTCCAAAGCCCATCTAAGTATGGCCTCCAGGAAGTCACATGAGTTCAGTTCACATGTTGCCCCTTCCATTATTTTGGTTATTATTTTAGACTTGTCTGCTCTGTGAAGGAGGCAGTAGGTATATAATTCTTTATATATATATATATCTATTTTGTCATGCCTGCACTTCTGGTCTGCCAAGGTTAGGTTGTAAGCTCTATAGGCAAGTTATCTCCCATTCTAAAGACTAAAAGCTTAATTGGGTCTGGTCTTACATTCAGCTTTATACCTCTCGTGCATGTTTAAATTGCATTACTATATTAGTTTCTGCTGGGAGGCTGTTCTACTGGTCTAACACCCTTTCCGTAAACATTCCATACGTTACGCCCGAGACTCTGACTCCCTGGTTTTAGGTTATGGCTTTTGTGCTAAAATTTCTCCCCTGTACCCTAGATGAGGTCTAACCAGAGATCTGTAAAGTGGCAGAACATCCTCTTTCTGCTACTAATGCCTCTATCCATACAGCCCAGCACCCTCCCAAGTCCCTTTTCTGTTGTCGCTGAATAATTGCTACTCTTTACAGTTTATAGTAAAATAAGTGAGTGATATAGAATTTCTATATATACAAACATATTGTTGTCTATACAAAACAGGTTATTACTTTTTTAGTGACTGACAGTACAGAGGATCTTAATTTGAACCACAAGTACCGGTATATTCAAAATGCACAAAATTCTGCGTCGTCTCGTGGTATATACTATTCCATGCTCGTAATCACGTGAATATGATCTGTTCTAATAAATATCTAATACGGGGATTAGGAAAAGCCTCATAATCCTGATACATTGGAATTTATAATATACAGTTTCTAAAACCACAGAGACCTCAAAATTTACCTATGTCTCCACCTTCTAGTTTGCTGAGCACAGGGATATGATGTCTTATCCCGGTGGACACCATGCGTGGCACGGAATGGAGGCTTAGTCCTCCATAATGTATATCGCTGATCTACCCGACCAGCCCATGAAGCAGGGGCATACCAGACTACTGCTCAACCGAGCGTTCTGCCCCCTTATGTGGCAGTGGGGGGTACAGCCCCCTGGAACTGCTTACCTAGCCTGCCATTGCGGGTTTAAGGCAGGAGCTGGCATACTTGTTGATACTTTGTAAGCGTGTTCTTTTTGTAACCCTTCGTTATCTGAGTTTAATTATGCTTTTATACTTTTAGGTTTTTTTCCTGTTGGCTGAAACCGGTCCTACAGGTCGGAAATGTCTGCCAGGCATTTTGAGAGTCCGCCGCCTTACCGCCCAGATGAATAGTACGTATTGTCTTTAATTAAACACATTTTTGGTAACTTTACAGGTAAATGTAAAAGGTAGTTTGACCTTTTGCCTATTCTATTTTTTTGTTTCTTTAACCTCAAACACTTAATCCGGTTAGGGCATATTGCAGATTTTAATGACAAATTGTAACTGAGCAAGTTTATTAGACATATTCATAGTGCCTTTGGTGTTTTGGATATTGCCAAGCATTTTAGAGTAAGTGTGTGTGCAATATGTATTCTATTCATACATTTAATTGAGGGTGTATAGCTGCTTTAACCGTCCCCTATTTGCATGAGTCATTAGACATTAACACTCTAAATGATATATACACGAACACACACAAATATTTGCAAGACATTTCAACTTAAAGTTCTGCTTTCTTCATTTCCGGTAACCTTTATTTTAGCTGTCCTCTACCATTTATCTCTTCTCCCCTTCTCATTATCATTGGTCAGTTAGTAGAAATTTAGGAGAGGTGTAATTCAAGAAGCTTTAAATCCAATACCATTCCGTAAAAACTTTCCACGCCAGTGTAAGCCTCCAACCTTGGTATGGTATAGTTGTATACTTCTGAGCTCAAACGGCCCTCATAAATTGGATTTTCTTAGCCTTTTGTCTCCCTGAACCATGTTGAACTATGTATAAATAAATGATGACATTGGAGTTCTAAACTCATACATTATTGTTCACCGTAATTGAGCTGAACATTGTTGTCGCTGCCTGCCAGTTTGACAATGAGCTGCACATCCTGTTGACAGATTGGTTAGTAAAGTTAGATTAGGTTATTTTTGATAGTATAGCCATGTTGAACCTGTTAAAACGAGTAGAGGAAATCAAGGTAAATATTCTGTAACTGCCCATAAATTAGCATAAAAAACTTTTTATTTGGTTCCGTGTGTGTATATGTATCTGTTGTTGCTTGGGACAATTGGTATTCAGTTCCCAGGTCTAAATATATCTCTGGTAATGGAATATTTTTCCACATTGGTAACTTCATCTGGAAATGAGAACAGCATGATGCATTGTGTTGCTTTTCAAGTTCTAGCACCGTTTTTGTAAAAAAAATTTTGGTAAGTCTGTATAAAGTACCTCCTATAATATAATCTTAAAGTATGCCATTTGTGTGTTACCTTTCTATTTTTCAAAAAATACTTTTAATATATTTTTGTAATGTTGGATTTCAATTTAGTTTTGTGTGGTTTTTTTTTTAGTATGTAATGGTTGATTTTCTTTTTTTTAACATTTTCTCCAGTAAACCGTCCACATATGCCCCAAGCATAATGCCTAGTAGGGATATGTATGGTGGACAGATGGGAGAGCCAGCTTACTCCTACTATCCAGAAGATGAAATTCAACACTTCTACAAGTGGACGTCCCCTCCTGGCATCATAAAGATTATGTCAATTCTTATTGTAGTCATGTGTGTTGGCATCTTTGCTTGTGTGGCTTCTACTCTACCCTGGGATTTGGATATCACTGGCCAGTCCATGGGTTATGGGTTCGGAGGATCTTCTGGTTATTCTGGAGGATACACTGGCTATGGTTTTGGAGGATCACAGATGGGATTGGGCTTTGCATATGGAGGAAACTACACAGATCCAAGAACTGCCAAAGGATTCATCCTCGCCATGGCTGCATTTTGCTTTATTACTGCAATGGTGATCTTTGTGATGACTGTAACGAGGACACAAAGCTCCACCACCAGAAAATTCTATCTGATCGTCATCGTGGTATCTGCTATTCTGGGAGCTTTAGTGTTTATTGCCTCCATTGTCTATACGATTGGAGTAAACCCTGTGGCCCAGGCTTCTGGATCTACATTTTATACCCAAATAGTTTCTATTTGTAACCAGTTTTATTCACCAGTAACATCCGGTGTCTTTGTAAATCAATATCTCTACCATTACTGCGTGGTGGAGCCACAAGAGGTAAGTGTTGCTTTTCATTCATGATGGAATATTGTCGTGAGACTTAGCTGAGTTTTGTACTAGTTGGTGACAGGTGGCTTAAATGTGCTTAAAATCTCCATGGGTTCCCTCTGCAATCCTTTTAGCAGGATCTCATTTATCTACATTTCCCTTACATGAACACAGTGACGAAACATTTGAAGGACTAGACTGTTCCCTATTAACTTTTTAATCTTTTTATTTGATTTTGAGAATGTAGTACCGTAATTTACACAGAACCTGTTGTATGATATCCTAATTCATGCATATGGAACCTCCTTGAGCATCTTATTATCCACCCTTCACCGTCTGGTCACAAATTAACCCTATAATTAGCCTGAGATTAAATAGTTGTGTTTACTACATCATTTGCTGCATTAGTTAATGTTTACTTTCTTTCCATAACAGGCCATTGCAATTGTTCTGGGCTTCCTGATTGTTGTGGCATTTGCAATTATTATTTTCTTTGCTGTGAAAATCCGTAGAAAGATAAACAGATGCGGAAAGATGAACATCCTGTGGAGGAAAGACAACATGGCAGAAACAGGAGATCCTCAGGTTGAAGAATGGGTAAGGGAGAGCCATACTGTTATTAGCAAAGCCCATGTATGATTTGCTATCAAACACTGCAGATAAGATGTTTGTTTCCTGTATTTACTAATGGATAAGCAATGTATGCAGTATTCATCTTTAAGGAAACTCAGGGCTGAATCCTGTGGGGCGGGCTGTTGGGAAGATGACAAATATAATGGTATCACCATGTTGAATTAGACTTTATAGTGCCGTACCTCCCTAATATCCCAGTATCCTCCCCTGATATTGCTCTGAGCGTATCAGAGGGTTCTACAGCTCTATAAGCAGGGGTAGGCTGCTCCAGGTGGGGGGGGGGTTATGTTCAACCTGAGAGCGCCAGAAAACTACCACTGAGTAAGGGGGTGATAGAATGAGAAGGTAGTATGTATGAATGTGTGTGAGTATGGGAATGTTTGAGTATTTAAGGGGGTGAGCAAGGGGCCAATGTACATATAAATCTTAGGGAATGTAGTTATAAATTTTAATGGTTTTTGTTCAATCTAAACTAGGGCTGAAACAACTAATCGATATAATTGATAATGAAAATCGTTGTCAATGATTTTTATTATCGATTAGTCGAATCGATTTTTATCGATTATAAAAAGAGGTTTTTTTCATGGCAAATGCTCTGGAAAACTCCTCCCTTATATAATCAGACCTCAAACAAGATCGGATATAACACTAGAATCCAGATCCCCCCCCCCGCAACGCTGCAGGGGACCTGGATTCCCCTCACTGTCGGCCGGTGGGCGTCCGTGCGATGCGCACAGACAACTTCCGTCTCTCTCCCCCCTCCCATACATCACTCTGCCTCTCTCCCGACTTCCTGGTGCTTTGTGAACCTCCGTTGCTGACAGGCACTTACACATCAGCTTCATAGAAGCCTCAGTGTAAGTGAAGGGCAGTAACGGAGGCTGTCTGTTCGCATCATGCAGACCCCCACCGGCTGACAGAGAATCGAGGTCTCCTGCAGAGGATCATCCTATCTGTCAGCCGGTGGGGGTCTGCATCGCACAGACAGCCTCCGTTACTGCCCTTCACTTACGCTGAGACTTCTATGAAGCTGCAGTGAAAGTGTCTGTCAGCAACGGAGTCAGGAGAGAGGCAGAGCAGTGTATGGGAGGGGGAGGAGTCAGAGGGGTTTATGGGATTCCTTATACCCGGCTCCCTGGTGTCTTGTGAACCTCCGTTGCTGACAGGAGGCAGAGTGGAGTATGGGAGGGGGAGGAGCCAGAATGGAGTATGGGAGGGGGAAGAGGCAGAGTGGTGTATGGGGGGGGTATTATGAATTTCACGGCATATCTGGGGTAAAAGGTATATCAGAGAGCTCAGTTGCATATCACTGGCATATAAGGAGTATAAGGCATATCAGGGGGTACAGTGGAATCTGGCATATAAGAGATATAAGGAATATATGGGGGCAGAGTGGCAAGCTGGGGGTCAGATGTGCATAACTGGGGGGCAGTTTGGTAAATAAAAGAAAATATAAACAAGGCTTTTTTCTCAGTTTTTAGTAAATATGAAAAATACCATATTTGCTCGATTATAAGACGACCCCCCCAAATCTGAATATTAATTTAGGAAAAAAAGAAAAAGCTTGAATATAAGATGACCCTATAGGAAAAGTTTTACCAGTAAATGTTAATTCCTGTAAAAAAAATTTTTGGTTTTATTTCTTCTATTTTAAATACGATAGTCAACATATAATTAATATTTACTAATAACTTTTTGAATTAAAACCTAGTTTGAGAAACACTGTGTTTGGGTTCTTGTAGCTTTTATTATTATGTCAGTAAAATAAGAAGGTGAATAGAGAGAGGCCATTGCAATAAAGAGATGGAAGTGTAAATTGTACGTTTTTTATTACATTATTTTTTTTTATCCGATTAATCGAAAAAATAATCGGCCGACTAATCAATTATTAAAATAATCGTTAGTTGCAGGCCTAATCTAAACACAATGGTTCAGTAGCAAGCTATCAACTGCTGGATGCATAAAAACCTTTTGTAAAAGCCCGTCCCTGGTTACACTCCCTAATTTCCACAATTTACTAGACTATGCGATATGCATTTACAACATTGATGTACTATAGATTAGTAAATATAAATCCTAAATACATGGCAAATTATGTGTTATGCATAGATTTGTTACTCTTATGGGATGTTGTAACTATTTTTATTTAATATAAGCCTTATCTAATTTACTTCTAAGGTTGCCACTGCTTTCAAGTGATAAACACCCTTACATGTGTTTCCTCTTAAAAACCTTTTATTAACGAACATGTGAATGTTATGTAAAAAAATAAATCCAAATTCCAATTCTGAGCTTTCCTGATACAATCTGGCTTTGTTTCTAGTGATATGTAGGGTGTTTATGTAGAGGAGACTCTCCTCTACCCGGAGTTTCAGGGTGGGGATTGTAGTTTCATTACATAACCAACCTGTTTACTCTGGATTCAAAGCCGGAAGGACACATGATGTCTGCTATGGAAGATATACTGGGAGTGCTTGAACCTGCTTTATCTCTTAAACCTTAAACTAGTGTCATGCTTACGCACCTGGAACTTCAATAAAAATTGTGAAATAATCCAAAATCAGGGCTATAATTAAGAAAAAGAGACCAACACCAAATTACCAAATATACCTCCCCAGAATGTAAAAAAGCAATGGGGTAAATAGCCAATTGTTGGTTCTATATAATAGCCTTTTAGGGAGATCCATCCATATGGACCATTTATACAGAATGACGCTTTTTTTTGGGTAAGCTCCCTCCTCTTCTGAATTGGCATCTATGGAGGGAGAATTGGGAAAATTTGTTTTGCAGTTAGGCTTGCTGTTCTCTAAACGACTCCACGCCTCAACTTTATTAGTGTTCATATTTGGTTTATTATACTGCTGAAAATTCTGAGCCTAGAAGGTCTGTGTTTTTAGTGTTTGAGCATCAATTGTATATCAACTGCTGTGCAACTTAGACTTTAGCTTGTGTTTGACTGTCATTCCCTGGCGCACATTTAGAACTTGTCCGTGGAATTGCCCCAGTTGTGTCTGAATAAATATAAACCAGGAAGGGATGCTGTTGAAGCCTACTCTCAAATATATACGAAGAACAAAGAGTCCTGTGTCCTAGCTTATACAGCATGAGGAAAAGTGTATCGCCGCCTGTTACCTTTTCCAACAATCCTCTATCTCGTTCTGTTCTTTGTGCACGGTAGAAAAACTAGTTATACGGCTCGGCCAACTGCCATTACAAAGAAAATAAAAATAACACAATTATGTGAAAGGTTTACACAGGTTTCCAATAAACCCCTTTTAACTAAACCGGTTCTTAGTTTCTGTCATCTGTCAAAAGCAACCATTGGCGCGACCGCTATGCTATGTACACTGGAAAACATTATATACTTTTTAATGTGCATTACTTTTACAAATAGGTGAAGAATGTGCCAGTTAATCCTGAATCTGTACCTGCAATGTCAGAGTACAATGAAAAACTCAATGGATCGGCTCTTGAATACAGAAGTGTGAATGCCCTTCCGTCCTACTTGGAACCCAACCACGACATACAGTAGTAAGTACGACAATGCTTCCTCGGTTTAATTCTGCCTCTGTAAAGTGTGACCTCTACTGTGTGACTTCATGTATTGTTTCTGCAATGACTCAAAGCCATTTTGTAAAACAGATCTATAAAACAAAGCCCATAGAACGGGCAAATATATAACTTGATTTCAATTGCCACAGCTGATCCTTCAGACCATGTGTCATGTTTTTTATAGAAACTGTAGAGCTAAACACATAGCTGCATTTCAAATGGGTGTAGCATTTTACCAATGTGTAAAAGGGTTAACATTCTATGTTGTGCTTCCCTTTCTTGAAAAATGAACCTTTTGTTCTTCATACTAAGCATTCATTTACAATTCTATTAGACATGTTCTGGTATGAACACGTAGGAGAAACATGTCTATGTTTTGGTGGTGAGGGCCCAGCTTTAAAAAGTACCCAGAAAGATTAGAACATTGGCCCTCATTCCCATCTTTCCGCTTCTTTTTAGTTACACAAAGTGGGTTTTGGGTAATTTTGCAAAAGCTAAACCTTAATCACAATTTTGTGTGTAATCTGAAAAAAATAGCATCTCAGTGACCATGCAGTTTTGATATTTCCAAAGTCCTATATCTGGGTGGTCAAAAGGCAAGCAGCTGCATATTGGTTCCTTCTAGAATATTAAGATGCCCAAGGGGATCAAGAGAATAGAGTAAGGAAAAGATTTACTCCACCATATCCCAGCAAAGTAAAATATTTCGTATTGTATCTGTAGTTAGTAGTTTTAGAATCGTTTTTTATTTTAAATATTTTTGTATTGCGTCATGCAGAAGCAATAATTTACCCCACAAAACCCTTCCTGTTGAAAGTGGCCCACCCCTGTTTTTTTTTTTTTTGTTTTTTTTTTTTTTTTAATTTTATAGCTACGTCATATTCTGCAGTGCTATGTGGTGGTTGCTAGATACATGTACTGAATGTGTGGGGCACAAGAAGGTATGGGGGGGGAGACTTCAGCAACAGGAGTGAGGGTAGATAAAGTGAAGCAGTGGAAGGAGAGGTGTTAATGTTTTAGTCGGTTGGAGACAAAGGGAGAGCCAAAGCAAAACATTCCAAAGGATAGTCTTGTATAAGAGCATTAGAGGCAGAAATGAAAGCTGAGGACAGGCGCAGATCATCAGATGAGTGGAGGGAATGAGAAGATGTCGGGGAACCACTATGAAGATTTAGCTATTAAATTGTATCCATGCAGCTAGTGAATAGACACATAGAGTGATGTGTAAGGAAGATATGGCAGCAGGCATTCAGGAGTTACAGTAAAATGGATTATAATGAATTTATGAAAAGTAGATCAAGATTGGGTAGTGAATAAGGAAGATGGTGGTCCAGAAGGTTTAGCAAAGAGTAGCATCCCTTGGGTTTACCAACATAGAGGGGTTGCAACTCTACAGATCAAACAAACCACTATACAAAAATCCTGGAAACCCCATCTTGAAAACAGTATAGATTATCCTGGGAAAGTCCAAAACCTGGTTGTTGTGGTTATTTGATTTATGTTTTTAGAAATATACAGTTGCAAGAATGTATCTTTTTTTTTTTTCTTCTCATTAGTGTACAAGAGGTCTACCCTGTGAAAAACGACACCGGCATGTCCCCATATGTTTACAGCAGTGGCTCAGAGTCCACCAGCAAGAAGGTTCCACCCAAGAAGCAGTCGGAGAGAGCCAGGAGAAACCCCAACGATCACTATGATACAGATTATAATACCGGGGGCGAGTCATGTGAGGAATTGGAGGATGATGATTGGGACAGGTAGTAGTCTACAAATCTCTTTTCATAGATTATATTAACACTGATGTATAAGCCACATACTTTGGGCTGACCGGTCTAGCTGGAGGACAAGATGTTGGGGGCAGTGAATACATTGAAAGTTAATTAGATACCACTTAGGGCTGTCGTCCTGAAAAGTGATGTTTTCTCTTCCTCTTTTGGGGACCTGTAAAGAAAATCCATTAACATTGTTCCATGTATTAATGCTACCGTGTGTGTGTTGGCTTATTTAGTTTTCGTGGCTTTTTAATGGTTTTAGTCTACAAATAAAACTCTATCTAGCCATCCCTGTGTATAAACACAAATATATATTAACGTTACTAAATGGAATTTTTATAGAGTTTTTTGGGTTTTTTTTTTTTCTATACGCTTTTGTTTGTGTAACCAGCCATTGTTGTAATTACGTGTCTTTATTATGTAGTGAGTACCCTCCCATCAGATCAGACCACGAGAGACAGCAATACAAGCGGGACTTTGATGCTGGACGTCAGGAATATAAAAGGTTACAGGAAGAACTAGATGATGTTACAAAGTCCCTCTCTGACCTGGACAAAGAACTTGATGAACTTCCAGAAGACAGTCAAGAATACAAGGTCTGTATCTTCCTGAATTGCTACATAAAATGCACAAGTGACCTCTTTGTTCCAGTCTCAAAAATATTTAATAACATTTAATGAAAGGTTACAAAAAATGTTGATTATGCAGCTATGGTTATGGTAGGGCCAAGTGATATAAGCCTAGTCCCTTTCTTATCCCCGATATTCAGTTGGTCTGGAAGCCCAGCTATTTCAGGTTAAATAAGTAACTTTTATTATCTTGCCTCCCATTGGGGGGGGGGGCTGCCTTCACATGACAGGTGAGACTGAAACTTTTGTTGTTTTCTTTAGATTGTAAAATGCAGTCAGCTAGAAACTGCATCAGATCGGAAACATTAAAGGGGTTTTATTCCCTTAACTCCCAGCGATAATTTTTCTTAACATAACAATTGGATTATACACAGGAAGTCTGTTTTCTTTGTTTCACATCATATTATTGCTCTGGATTTGTACACCAGGAAGCATAATTCTTCAGACAGTCTCTGAAACTGCACTGTAGTGTAACATGCCAGCAGATTATCTGATATCTTAAAATAAGATAATTGTGTTTAATGGATTATCATTCCTAGAGACTATGTATAATAAAATGCTGCTTGTATTTTAAGTAACTGGGGAGGTCTTCTTTTTGTCCCCCCAATTTCCAGAAAGCTGCTGCTGAATACAATCGTCTTAAGGAAATTAAATCGGTAAGCATGGTTTTGTTTTGTTTCCCCTTTTCAATCTTTACCAGATATCAATACTGTTTTTTTTTATATTTGACACTTTAATTTTAGTACCAGTGTGTTTATTTAAAGTTTTTTTGTAAAATCTATAAAATTAAATTTAAAGGTAAAAGCAGAAACAACTTAGTTATGCTACAAGCTTGGCAAAGTTCTCCACAAGGCGATCTAGGAATGTTACCTTTTTGTTCTGCTTTTAGTTGTTGCTGTAGGAAGGACCTTTTCAGTTTAATTTTCCCTGGAATATGATGCATAATCTAAAATACATAAACTGTTTGGCACTGGGCATGGCTGTAAAAGTGGGGTTTGGGAATCGCTTACCTCCCAAATTCCTTGGTTTTTGTGGGACAGTCTTGAATTTTGAGCATTCTCGCATAGCTGTCCCAGTTTTGCAGGCAATGGGGATCATGGATGGTAGAGGAGAACTTCTAACTGCCCCTGACAGTCTCAGTAGCTGTAAATAATTACAGCTCCCATATGGCCACAATATTCAGAAGTTTAGCTCCGTTAGATTGCACTTTGTAAAAGGTGGGCAAGTGTCTGCACGTCTGGCTCTGCCCACTCTGACTTTTGCCATATACTTCAGTACAGGTGTCCCAGTTTGGAAACCTAAAATATTGGGAGCATAATCAAACAAAAGAAAAAAAAAAAAATAAAAAAAAAAAAATATGTATATATATATATGTAATTCGTAGGAAAACTGTGCACACAGCTAACAAACTAAACAGACCTGGGTGTGTGGAGGAAGAGTTGTATAAGGTAGACTCATAATACAATAAGTGGGAACACAGAAAATTATCAATCTCTGGCACAAGATCAGTAAGACCTGCCAGGAAAACACAATGTCCTCAAAAAATAGTGACCATTAATTAAGGTGTAGGCAAAAAATAAATAAGCACTACTCCCTCTTATTAAAATTGGATGCTAGCTCACCTGTCTAGGCAGAACTGAATGATGTCGAGCTCCATTGAAACCATTTATTTTAGGGGCTTGTAGAAAACTGAACCATTTTTGATGTTGCACTTTAATCCATGAGCCAGAAACCTACCAATCTTAAAACAATGGGACTGTTTAGAGAAGAATCGCTGGTGCAAAGCAGAATAACTCATGCAGCGACTCTGAGTAATTATTTTGAATTACATGGAACTTCTATGCAATTAGATGTTCTTTAACATTTTACAAAGAACAAATGGCGGATGTCTTGGGAAGACCATGCCCATGAACGTGCATCTCTTTAGCAATTTACGATCACGTTCTTTAGACAGAATTGGGCTCGAAGTTGCTAAAAATGTCACAAAGCAGGGTTTGGAGTTACAATTGGGTTGATTTTTATAACAGGCAGCAAATACTCTAAAATATGTTTTTATTCCACAGTCAACTGATTTCAAGAACAAGAAGGAACACTGCAAACAGCTGAGGAACAAACTGAACCACATTAAGAAGATGGTCAGCGACTATGACCGTAATAAATAGGGACTTCTGCTCACTTTCATCATCTTGCCAATACCAAGGAACTGAATTATTTCAATAAAGCATGAAAGGGACATTTTTGGCAGCTTTTCACAGGGTGACAGGGCAGCAAATATAATTCATTAAAGTCGGGCATCGTATCCATCTTATATCTGCTAAACAGTCTTATTATCCAAATATATAGTAGGGGATGTATGTTTTTTATATGCAAAAGTAGTGATGTTTTAATGTTCTGACTTTAATAGTCTTTTTAAATCTTATGAAATTGCTTCTGTGGCTAGTAATATATTTTATAGACAGGTGTCTGAAAAGCAGCACTACATCTTAAAGAAATTGGTGCCCTGCCCAAAATTAGACCTCAAAAAAGGTTGCATGTCTATTCATGATGATCTACAAAAAAGATGAAATTGGATGTGATTGGAGATGAAAGATGTTTATCTCCAATCACAAATCTGACCTGTGGAAGTCATGGCTTCTGCAAGTGTCGCTTCCTGATCCGATGTATTTTCTCCCCTTCTTTTTAAGATAGTGTCATATTTACTGGATTTATGAAACTTGTACATTTTGTCGTATTTTTTTTTTCTTTGTATATATATTTTTTTAATCTGTTTTGTAATATTAGAATGTATATTACTTGCCTATTTAAGTAGGCTTGGTGATCCAAAATTCAATGTTTTGTATGATTGTATCTCAATTTGAAACATTTGTGAATCATTGAAATGTTTTTAGAACACTAGATGGAACTGTGATAGTCTGCTTGAAGTTATCAATCCTATTGAGAGTTATCACATCGCTGCAAACGTCTCACAGCTGGGAGGAAACTGCGGTTTTTCAGGCTAGGATAATGTGACCTTCAGGTTCTGATGGACCAAAACTTCCACGTTTCCCCTGATATCTGACTGGTGTGGGAAGTTCACGAGAACTTTATTCAGCCAACAACTTGGCGAGCTGCTGACTGACGAAGGCAATCATTCAACCAAAAAAGTAACCAAGGATACAGTTGCTCATTCCCTTTTGCAATAAACTTGTTTAAATGAGTTGATCATGATGTATCTGCTTCCCCACTAGTAACACCTGCTAAAGGATTTGTTTAGAGGAATACATTAAACTGGATTATGTAATTGTTCATATTGTTTGTGAAAAATAAAATTGTGATTTAGAACCAGCCTCCGTCATCCTCCCTCTTCTAAACCAAACCAGGAGCTTCCACCGCTTGTAGCTCGACTGTAAGCAGATGAGATGACATAGTGGCAATACTTCCGGACTTCATTGGGAGAAACTCAAAGAATGTCATTGCGCTGATGCAAACTAGTGGACTTATTGTAAATATGCCCTGTTGAATTGTTCTTACTCTTTTCACATAAGTACAGATACCAGGTACTGTGCTGCTTAGTCTATCATACAGACCAAAGTATTTCCGTCAGTGTTTGGGCTTTATGAATTGAAACCCTTTAATAGCTAGGCGTTAAGATCTGCGTATAAACCATGTCAATCTTTGTAGTTTTTATGCATTATGGCAAACAATGCGTGCTTAAAAAGTGTATTGTGACAAGCTTACTTTTTTTTTTAGCAGCTTAAAAATAAAATAAAAATAGAGTAGTACCAGTTGTACTGAACTAACGTAACTAAACTGTGTACACTTTGCGCATACTGACATTGTAAGTAACATTGGATGAACTTGGTTGCAATCTTAAAGGGAGACCTATGCCTCACGCCTGGACTCTTTGATGACTGATCACACAAGAAAACAAAAGTAAAGCTCCATCAGAATACTATAGAGGATAGTGCGCGCTACATTTATAAGCACCAGGGGTCTCACATGGGACTGCAAAGGTTAAAAAAAAAAGTGGAAAGAAACTTTAGTTACTTTAAAATGTAACCATAGCTTTATTTGTTAGTTTCTGATATTTTGAAGGTATTGTAAATAGAATCAATCAAACATGGGATTTCCAAACAATATAATATTTTGAATACTAGTAGACTTTAGTTATTTTTTTTTTTTCTCCTACCAATTGGATGGAGGGAGGATGAATGTGTAAATTTTGTGTGTACTGGCTGCATTGTTAAGGGTTATATACTTAGAATTTGAATATTGTATTAGAACCATTGTGCCATCCTATCTTACATGTCCACTGTTTAATGTATGTGTATATATATTGTAATAAATGGACTTTATAAATAACTTTTGGTCTGTCTTTTCTGAAATGTGAATGTAATATCGGTTGTTTCATACTTGTGAAATCAACAGTTTACAATGATCTATACTATATTCTTTTTGGGATTTTATGGAAGTAGCAGAACTGTTTCTAATCGGTTGGATCTTTTTAGTTATGCAGGCACCCCCAGGTTTCTCCTCTATGCCAAGAATGTTTACAAGATTCCCAGTGAGTGTAGCGGCCAACTTATAAAGGCTTTGGAGAAAGTCCAGCCAACTTCCCTTATACCCTCCTAATACCATCAACCAGCATCCTAAAGAAACCATTCGTGCTTCCCATCTTCGAGGTCTCTACGTCATTAAAATCGCCCTTAAATACCATATAGTTTGTCAAGTGCAGGGGTCTCTCCACCCAAATCAGGGCAGCCACTGACACTCCCTATAAAGAAAACATATTTAAGGACTGTTAAGTATTTTCATACGCGTTCTTCCCATAAAGGAAAAAAAGCGATAAAGCATTTACAGGCTGTCCTTCATAGTAGACTAGTATTGCTGCTCATTGGCTGCTTGAAGCAACCAATCAGTGGCAGGAAAATGCTCCCATTTAAATCCGTATCTGAATAGGCCTCCGCATGCTGTGTTCACCTGCGGCAGTGCTGGAGCTGACTGGATGTGAGCACATAACACAGAGGGTGGAAAACAACTCTATGGCATTTAGCTAGAGGGGTAGAAAGGGCCAGACGCATATGGGGGATTCTGCAGAATCCCACCCATACATTTGTAAAAGAGATCACAGGAAAATTAAAAGGGACCGTGAAGCTATAATATATATTAATGTGCATATGATTGCTGGAGTATCCCTTGAATGTGCTAATGTTATTGTCAGTTCTGCATATTGTCAATTTCAATGTCGTTGTTAGATATATTCGTTACGTATATTCACTGTATAACAAGCGCAGTATTATAAAGAGCTCTGCAATACACTACACTCCTGGAGGACAATGCGTTACCACCCCGTATATTTGTATGATTTGTATGGGTGCCGCACGTTTCTCTGACTTTTACATTCCTATTGAGAGAGCAATGAGACGAAATACATGGCCTGCATCTAGCTTTGAAGCGCCACTAGCCCCCTCTAGAGGAGGGTGAGGGAACAGCTGCTCTGCTATTTACCTGCAGCTCGAAGGGGAAAGTACCATTTAGGGGAAACTACTCACCGCATGACCCACCTGGCTATATGGGTGCGTGTAATATATATGACCGGGGAAACTACTCACCGCATGACCCACCTGGCTACATGGGTGCGTGTAATATATATGCATACACCGTATATATTATATATATATATATATATATATATATATTATACACACGCACACACACACCCGTATAGCCAAGTGTACCATATGTAGCCGAGGTCTTTGGCCACAGATACTGTCTATGGTGAAATATTTTGACACTAAACGCGCAGATAATAAAAATGAGGTAAAATTGCCCTTTAACCAAATCCACACTGCTGACACCACGCCCCCTTTTTTCAGCGCGTCACGGGGACGCTCGATACCAGAACGCAATACGACAGTACGTAACGTGACGTCAGACGCAGAGAGGTCGGGACGTTGAAGCAGTAAGGTGCCGGGTAATACGGACGGTGTTAATACAGTTGCTCGCTGTAATAATGGGGAACGGTTCCGGCGTGTGCCAGGGGGGGATATTATTAACTGTACATATTACTGCGAGGGAGAGGGTGTAGGAGGCGCAGTACAATGACATGAGGGAGATGAGACTGTATAGAATATAGATCATATGGGGACAGGAAGTGTGTATACAGCTATACATATACTGCCGTACATCAATTACACGAATACATGCTTTAGGTACAGCTATGGATATACTGCCATACATCAATTACACGAATACATGCTTTAGGTGCAGCTATGGATATACTGCCCTACATGAATTACACGAATACATGCTTTAGATACAGAAATGCATATACTGCCATACATCAGTTACACAAATACATGCTTTAAGAAATGTGTATACTGACATATGCCATACACATACAAGCTTGTATGTTGTGGAATGCATTTTGCCAGCTATGCCCGACGTCCGTTTCTTTGCTGGGGGAGACGATTAGCAGAATTGTTTTTAGTAAAATAGAGCCACCGGACCTCTCTCCACAACAGGTGTATCTGTGGGCCAGATCAGCTCTGTTCTTATGTCCTGTATATATAATATGAGTATTAAGCCTTTTTCTATTGTTTAAAATATTAGTTATATTAACATATTATTTGTTTTGGTGTTAGAGTCCTACTAAATATTAAAGCATGGATGAAGAACCAGAAAGAACCAAGCGCTGGGAAGGAGGCTATGAAAGAACATGGTATGCTTTAATATTTATTGTCTAAGTTTCATTTAAATGGATGTACAAAGTTACAGGTATTTTATCAGATGACGAACACACTTCGGAACCGTTCAAACCCTCTTTGTGTTTTTTTTTTGTTTGCGGGTTTGTAGGGAGGTGCTAAAGGAGGACGAGTCTGGATCACTTAAATCCACAATAGATGAAATTCTTTTCAAAGACAAAAGGAAAAGGTATGGTTAACCAGTTGCAATAAATAAATAATTGCAGACATGCACATATAAATAACAAAACATGTTACTGTATTGCTGTGTGTTAATGGCCTAGTAGGGTTTTTAAATGGACACTCAAGCCATCGTACACTCTAATGCATATGATAGCTTAGTATTCCTTTTAAATTTTACCGTGTGGTCCCCTTGTAAATGCATGTAGATACTCTGCGTTTCACTCCTTCTTCTGCCCTCCAGCCCCTTAGCTGAACACATCTGCTGCCTGCGCCCATGTGGGATGCTCATTCTCAGCTCTGGCTCACAGGAGTTCTGGTGGATTAAATGAGACACCCAATCCACATGTACAGAAAACACTTCCATTCCTTCAGCTAAATAGGCGTAAAGTCCTCCCTAATCTAACACGAGACCAAGGACTGATTAAAAGTCTATACATCAGGAAACGTTGAAGGAAGTTGAAGAATGTATGTTCAAGTACTTACAAGGTACTTTAATATACAGTCTTCTATGGTGAGGCTGTGTGTGACACTGGAGTCCCCGTTGAATTATACCTTCCGCTTTGTTCTAGATGGCATTATAGCCGGTAGGAGATCCCCAATCACAATAAAACAGATATGTGCAGTTTAAGGAATGCACATAATCTATACTAAATTAAAACAAAGGAACACATGTTATATTGCAAGGGCATCCAACAAATGCAGCTTGCGGGACATCAAAGTGTAGCCCGCTGAGGACCAACCGGATGTATATACACGGCTCGGTTTAAATTACTACAGAGCCAGTCCGGAGTGGGGTGATGAAGATCAGATCATTCCTGACCACTTGATGTCCCCCTCCCATAAGTGACAGCTGCTAAACCTGACACAAGTGATTTTTACATTTTATAATTTTTTTAATAATGCAGTGCATTGTTATGAAATTTGGGCAGGTAGAGCCATATTCTCTCTCAATAGAAAATGTAATGGGGGCCCACGCGGACATACACTGCTGATGAAATGACCCACTGCTGAAGAAGCATGGACCCCCCCCTATATTGTGTAGATGCCAGTTTTCTGTATTTCAAACATTTAATGTGTTAACTCTCTTTTCTCTTCTGACTGATGGCTAACTTTTTTTGTTTTATGTTTAAACTAATTTATGTAATATTATTTGTAATGGGCCATATACCGGTATAATAAAGTAAGGTATTTTTTTGCATATACTCAGACGTTAAATAGACTCAAACAAACTTAAACTGAAAAAGAAATATATAGAGTATCTAGTTTTCATTTTTTTTATTGATTTTCCTACTCTTCCCATGGGCTGTTAAACTATCAAAAGTGATGGGTAATGCGTGCAGGATGAATAATTCATATACAGAGAGCGAATATCTGTCACATGTCTGTGACATGGTTTTCTAATGCATTACCGTTACATGCAATAAAATTGGAATGATGGTTCCTAGAGCTTTACATTGGTAAATTGCATACATCCAGTGGCTTATTTAAGTACCAATCTACACACAGTCCTATCTACAAAACCTACATCAAGATATAGAGCCTCTAATTGTAAATACAGATACAAATGTAATATTAATATTGTTGCATTTTACCTTCCCTATGTAATAGCCTACGCACATACACTTAATTCTTTTGTTTTATATTTCTAGAGTCTTCGAACATCGTGGCCAAGTTCGACTTGGAATGGTATGAGTTAGTTTAAATATTTACAATATCGAACAGTGATAATTATCTTGTGGATGTTTTCTTACATATGGTTTATAGTTGTGGGGGTTGGTTTGTAGTATTTTAATGCTGTATTATAATTTTTTCAGATGCGCCACCTTTATGTGGTTATTGATGGTTCTAGAACAATGGAAGACCAAGATCTGAAACCCAACAGGCTCACCTGTACATTAAAGGTAAGGATTGCATATTTTTCTTTACCATCTAGACATTTCAGATATTCTTGCAACTTGGCTTTGAGGCTCTGACAATTGCATTGCTGATTATGTGTAAGTATCACAGTCTCTCAATTATTTTACCCATTTGGAGTGTAGAATTTTTTCAGCATAGTATAGTATTTCTCATTTTCTATAAATGTTATTTGCATATCTGTTCAATGCATGGGAAAGAAAGACGAGGAGTATTTCACTGTTTTGCTAGATGTGGCTGTATACATGTCTGTTAATGCAAACATTCTCTGACACTCTTAACATTTTTTTTTATAGTTGATGGAATACTTTGTGGATGAATATTTTGATCAAAACCCTATAAGTCAGGTATGTGTTATGCCACCAATTCTATAATTCTCACAGATCCTTGGCTGTGGTTTCTGCTTTAAATTGAATGCATTACGTTACCATAAGAGTATTGCTTTTTTTATTGAATGAGGGTGGATTACTTATAAGGCAGTCTGGGCATATGTGCCCTGTTTAGGTGCCAGCAGCAGCAAAAGCTATCGCTCAGCTAATGCCTGCACATTGTTCTTTCATCTCCAACCCATTGGGTGCCTAAAGCATTAAATGCTTTATAGTTTATTGCCTTGTCTGAGATATTTATTTGTATGTATGTATGTACATTTCTTAGTGGGGTTGCAGGTTTCTGTTGAAAGGAGAGTCGTACGTCCCACATAACCCCTCCAGCGATGAATGCATATTTAAAATACTTTATGTACTTTAATATGCATTTTATACTTGTAGGGTAATAAATTAAATAAATTACTTTGCTGTAGGGGAAGCTGCAGCACTAGTTTTCTCACCACTTTTGACTGCTTAAAGCAGCCAGTCAGTGGCAAGAAAGCCATTGAAATCAGTGGGGGTGTGTTACCTGCATCTCAGTAGACCCCCAGAACTCTTTCTCAAACTGGCTGGCAATAAGTATATGGAATAATAAAGAAAACATTTTAAAGGTGACTCTCTTGCATTGAAGTTGGTTTGTGTCCCTTTATGATTATTTATTGCTATTATTAATAATATCTTTTATTTATTAAGCTCTAACAAGTTATGCAACACTGTACAATTTGACACTGTAGAACCCTGACTCAGCTAAATGGTCAGATTGCCATCTAGCCTTATGATACTTACACGAAGTTCCTGGCAGGGATGCTGGGTTTACAATTTAAATGGATTATAAATCCAAATCTAAATGAAATCTTAAATTGTTCTTATTTCCACATAAATAAATAATTCATTTGTTTTGTTTTTTCTACTTTTTTTGTTTAAAATATTTGTCCACTAAAGAAGATCTATCAATTTCCCACTTTAGCTTATGTCACAAATTCAGAATTGGGGGGAAAAAAATTCATGTTCAGTCTTATCTTGTATCTTTGCCTGGATCTGCAAACCCCAAATACAGACATGCTTTTACTTGCTATAGTTGTGTGTCTTAGGGATCTACTATTAGGAAAATTGATATATAACTTTACTCTTTATTTCTAGGTTGGCCTCATTGTTACAAGAAATAAGAGGGCAGAAAAGTTGACAGAACTTGCTGGTATGAAACATGTCAATTTAAATTTTGTTAAAGTGGACTTGTCATCAAAAAGGAAAATTCCCAATTTTTTCTATGTTAATCAGTAGTGGACCATTAAAAACTTGGCTATATCTTAACACTTAAAACTCATACAGATTTAATAGACTATGCCAGAAGCCTAATTAGAACTGCAGGGTTCAGGGTCTCTATAACCTTTTAAGTTTATGTGGATCCCTATATTTGACTGTTTAAAATCACTTTTTTGTGAAATCCTGTAAGAAAGGAGCTCTTGTTTGTGCAGTTGCCACATTTTCATTTTTTTCCTCTAGGTAATCCCAGACAGCATATAACTGCGCTTAAGAAGGCTGTAGACATGACCTGTATCGGCGAGCCGTCCCTGTACAATTCCCTAAATCTGGCTTTACAGACTCTGAAGTTAGTGTCTCTAAATTCTGCAATAAATGTATTGCAATTATTTTTAGCACATTCCTCTGGTCGGTCTCATCACTCATTGAATTATATATTATGTAGGCCCAGCTCAGCCCTTCTTGTTGAAGAAACTTACCGGTGTTGGCCTTTCATAATGAAAAGTGAGGGGCTGGACCCACAATTCTCCGGCAAACTTCTAGCTTTAGTGAATAAAACCCAGTGGTAGATATACCACAATCATTCATTCTCTTACTCATTTACACCTTCATTAATGCATTTAAAAAATCATTCAAGCAATTCAACCACACTAATTCTCTCATTCATACACTATTCATACATTAATTCATTCTGTCATTCACACAAATTATCCACACATGAATTCATACTCATTTGTTCCCACAATTCATCCACACATTAATCATTCTCTCACTCATTCTCACTCTATTTCAATATTTTTACTACCCCCCTTTCTCACTATCTATCCCCCCCCCTTGTTCACTTACCCTGCTAAAGTGCTGCGGTGGAGGGCAAAGCCTCTGTCTCGTTGTTGTGCCACGATGTTCGCTGCTTCACTGCTCAGCGCCAGAATATATTGTCGTATTCTGGCGCTCAGCATGAAATGCCGGCACCGCGTCCAAGATAGAGGCCTCGCACTCCCACCGAGGCAGTCAGGGCAGCACCGAGGAGGGTGGCGGTGGTGAGCCGAGCAAACAGAAGGGCGCCGAGTGGTTGCTGAAAACATTTTCATGAGGGACCGCATGGCGCCCCTCTCTCTCTCCTTCCACACGCCTCAACGGCCGGCTCTGTAAGTTGGCAACCTATCCGCATGCCACAACTGAAGGCTTTGCGTGCCTGTTGTGGCATAGGTTTGTCATTGCTGGTATAGGAGGTACCCCCCTTCTCATGGTTCATTTTCTCTCATGAACATATAGCTTTAGATTATTAAATAGTATGTTCTCTTCTATATTTTTTTCTCATACAGACACATGCCTGGTCATACGAGTCGTGAAATCTTGGTGATTTTTAGTAGTCTGACTACATGCGACCCATCTAATATCTATGAAATGATAAAGGTAAATACTAATTCCCATTTTAGTGAATACATATTCAGTCTATAGTCTATGCATTTAGTGAGCTTTTATATGGTTTGATTGAAAAATATATGTACGCATTATAAAAATTAACAATGTTTCAGTGTATATCTTTGTAGTTCCTATCTGCAGGGTTTAGATACAGATGTCTAGATTAATTGTGATTGCTGGATTTATTGTGTACCTTATCTATAACGTTTCTTTGTATTCTAACAAAACATTTCCCTTGATTTCCCGTCAGTGCCTGAAAGCCAGCAAAATCCGAGTGTCTGTAATAGGCCTTTCTGCTGAAGTACGAGTCTGCACTGTGCTGACACGAGAGACCGGTGGTGAGCAATATTCTGTACTGTGTATTTTGGTGGGCCATAGTCTAAGATATCATTTTTATTTTTAAAAATAAAAAAAAGGAATTAAAATATTTGTATGGCTTTTTAAGGGTTATGTCTTAAACATAAAGACCAGTCCTTGATGGTGGTTATGATACATTTATGTTTCTGAGGTGCTTTTTGATAAAGGATACCCTCACATGAACAAGAAGGGTCTGTCAAGAAGGTACAGATTGTTCAATTTGTCCTCACGTTGAAAGGACAAAAAACTTCACGGTCCAGGATATTACTATAAACCTTTAGGTCATTTATAGAGTTAAGCTTCATTTTTCCTAAATCAGCAAAAAACCTGACAATTTTATCTGAAAGCTGCAAACAAACTTATTTTTTTTTTGCTACTGACTGTTGGTTATATTGTTTGTTTAGGCTGTACCGAACATAAATGTCAGTTTACTATCCTCAAGTTTTCTCCCATTACCCAATACTTGGAAAAAGGCCGCCACCAGGAGGAACAATAATGTAACAAAATCATGGAGATCCTGAGAACAGGATCTATATACAGATAACATTGGTTACAAATACATGTTTGTTTTAAAATTTGTAAATTCCAGAACTGAATGTAAGATTCCAGAACAGAGTTGTTAAAGATAAAATTTGCCTTTTTTTAAAAATAAGGTGTCTATCATGTGATTTTGGATGAAAGTCACTTCAAGGAACTCCTCATGTATCACGTGAGCCCTCCCCCTGCAAGTAACGGCTCTGAGTGTTCACTCATCCGCATGGGTAAGCACAAATTTTCTTCTTATATTGTCTTAATTTGAATAGGAAAGATAGGAGAGAATACACTGATTGTATGCATCAAATTTCCCCCCCCAGAATACTTCCATGTGAAACACCCAGCAGAACCTCTTGTGTCACTTTTAAATTGATGGCATGTACTGACTGTAATCTAGGGTAAAAAGGTCATGAATAGTCATGTTATAGTGTGATCTCTGGCAGATGATCCATAGAACACGTATAATCATGTCTCAATACATTATGACGTCACACCTATATATATATATAGTCTAATTTCATTAACTGTTGTCATAGCAACTACTTGAATTAACATGAAGCTAGGAATGGATCCAGTTTACAAGAATTTCAACTTGTTTCTTTCTACCTCAGGTTTTCCTCAGCATACGATGGGTTTTCTCTCAGACCAGGATGCAAAGCCGTCTTTTAGCATGGCGTATGTACACATTTTTCCATGCTTACAAGGGTAACAAATATAAAATCTGTTTGTTAGGCTTCTTTCTTTTAGTAATGCTTGGGAAGCTCTCCAGATTTTAAGTTGGATGGACTGTGTTTTTTTTGCAACCAGTGATGTACTAGGTATGTGACAAAAATGGCAATACTTGCAATGCACTGTGTGTCCTGACACTTTTCTATCAGAACCAGCATTAACTTTTTCAGCAATTTTGGGCTAGAGTAGCTCATCTGTGAATTTTGACTATATGGGTCAGCCTTGCCACCCTCCATTTTCCTTCCTTGGATCACTTATGATAGGTAGTGACCACTGCACACCCTAAACACCCCACAACAGCTGCCGTTTGGGAGATGCTCTGACCCAGTCGTCTAGCCATCACAATTTGGCCCTTGTCAAAGTCACTCAGATCCTTACGCTTGCCCATTTTTTCCTGCTTCTAAAACATCAACTTTGAGGATGAGTTGTTCACTTTCTGCCTACTAAATCCCACCCATAATGTTATGGCTGATCGGTGTATGTTTTGATGGGGGGTAAATTGAATTGGCCAGCTTCAAAGATGTCCCAAACAGGATTACCAGATTTGTGCCTATTGCAAATAAAAAAAAAACATTAAAGCATTGGGTATTTCTAAACTCAGGACAAATGTTCGAATCTATTTAGCGTTTTTGTAAATGAGTAAAGTTTTTTTTTCCAATTTTACAAAGTAGATATCAACATATTTAGGTTGCAATGTCAGCAAGAAAGTTTTATTGCAAACTGCAATTTATACACAGTGGATTATTCTGTTCTTTGGTATGTTTTAACAGGCACCTGGATAATAATAGTGAGCCAGGCTTGACATTGGGAGGTTACTTCTGTCCACAGTGTAAAGCCAAGTACTCAGAACTTCCTGTGGAATGTAAAGTCTGTCGTAAGTGTATTTACTAATCCCGTTTATTGGATGACTTCCACTCATTCAAATTATTGCATAGCAATTCAAGGTTGACTGCAATTTTAATCTCAATCATCTGCAACGTTTATTATTAAAAGTGTGAGGCAAAAACCATACAAATAATAAAGGTAAGTGAAGAAAACATAGAATTTGACGGCTGATAAGAACCATTTCTAGTCTTCCCATGTTTCCTAATGTAAAGACCCAGAGCTTAATCAGCCCTTGGTCTTGTTTTAGGCAGAAAATGATCCTGAATCTATCCTGTCCGTGTGTAAATGCCCTCGTTTGTGCTGGAAGGCCGTTCCATTTCAGTGATTTTTATCGTGCACGAGAGTACATCACACAGTACACCTTTCAACAAAGAGCTGTAAAGTTTTAGAATCCGCTGGTGTGCAAAATAAGAATGTCATATTAAAAAATGCTGAGTACTGTTGCTGTCCTCCTTGACCTTCAATGAACTACCAGTTTTGAATGCAAATGCTTGTTACAAACGTATAACTTGCAGTCCAGTGGTGTTATACTGATCCAAAGCAATGCCCTCTTGTCCTAGGTCTTACACTGGTGTCTGCGCCTCATCTAGCAAGATCCTATCACCACCTCTTCCCATTAGATGCTTTTAAGGAAATTTGCCTGGAAGAGTATGAAGGAGAGAGGTAACACTTGTTATATTATATTTTGTAGTTTCAAACATTAATGGACGCTTATACATAGTGCTAATGGAGTTAATTTGGATACTTTGTTAAATGTATATGGTACCACGGACCTTAGGTGACAAATTTACTAAATTACTTGCAAACTATATATAAATTGTACAACTATGTTAAGAACTGATGGCTGCATTAGCTGATCGCCTATATATGTATTTTGTATTATATAGTAGATTTAGATAATGAGCATGTGAACTAATGTTGAAATGTCTGTTTAATGTAACAATTATATCAACATATGTTTCATTGCAATTATTAGGCAGTGTCGCGGTTGTGATGGAGAACTCAAAGATCAGAAAGTAAGTATCGTGTATCAAATAGCCAGACAGAGAGTGGATTCAGATTCTGTCTTTACATGACATCCGATATAATGCAGTTGCACCGGCCTCCTATACACTGGAATGTAAATGGTGATGGTGCCGTCTCTGCTGGAAAAGTATTTTTGTTCTTAACGTGATACTCTAGCCTTCATATACACTTTAATGCACATAGCTGAGAGGTCCCTTTAAATTTACATGGTGGCCCCGTTGCTAAGGCATGGGAGATTTTGCAGAGATTTGCATTTGCCCCCCCCCCCTGTGATTTTCTGTGCAGGAGATGCGTTTGACTGAACACATCTCCTGACAATCTTAATGCAAGTCAGCTCCAGTACTCACACAGCGAATGGTGAAGCCTCCAATTGCATTTCAATGGAAGCACTTTGCTGTCACTGAGTGGCTGCTTCAATCAGCCAATAAGTGGTGAGAATTTGTCGTGGGGGTGGGGGAGCTGAAGCTTTCAGGTAAGCATTTTTTGGTAAGGTAAGTTAAAGAATACGTATTAAAATACTAATAGACTCCTGTTATTCCACATGTTGCATGATAAATTGATTCCATGTTACCATGGAAGATGGCTACCTTCTTTAATTGTCACTTTCTTAACTGTATCATGAGTTTGTATTCCCATATACTGACCGCAGTAACATTTATTCTTTTCTTTGTTAATATAGGTTTACATTTGCACAGTTTGCCAGAGTGTTTTCTGTGTGGAGTGTGACCTGTTTATCCACGATTCCCTGCATTGCTGTCCTGGTTGTATCCATGCCCAGCCCAGCCCTGCCGTATCATGACCCTATTCTACAGTCTCTGCCCGTGTGATAATACAGGACAATGTCCAACTTCACTAATGCTTCTGACTGGCTGGTCTACAGGAAAGCAGAACAACAGTGTTTTTTCTTGTTTATAATCTAATTTATTTAGATTAAATGTTAGAAATATAGCAGGTCTTTGTTTTCTAGAACATTGCAAAAAATATATTCTACTATCTCTTAAACACTACACGTAAAGACCATCTGCTTGATGAATGGTCCCTGTAGTATTTAACCCTCTGAGAAGGTCCCATTGAGTATAAAGAGCTGTGTATATTATATTGCACTCGGTTAAAAAGGCTCGCTAGGAGTAAATAATAGTGTCATTGTTTTTAAGTAGTTTCATATGACACTTAAGGAATGTACTCTGCAAATAGTGGATTTACAGTTCCCATGGAATTATTGTTTACCTCTGAAACATGGACGTTTTTTCTGCTTTATTTTATATCAGCCGTAACGCTGATCTAGAACTTATAAGGGGCAGGAGAATGTTCAGTTTTGTACTTAAGGTGGAAATGTATAAATATACTTTTTAGTGGGACTAGTACTGTTTTCTACCTCTTTATGAATCATTCTCATGCAGTCTTGTAAGCATTAAACAAATACTTTTTTATATTGTGTTTTATGAGTACTTGTATGTATACTGTGGCTTTTTATTAACTAAACTGTTTGTATAAAAAAAAAATCAGCTCACCCAGTTTGTCCTGCAAGAAGAGCCATTTTGTCGCTTTTTATTTCATAGCTATCAAGAATTCTTACCAAACATTAAACATGGCTACAGGAAAAATTCCTAAAAATAAAACAAACACAGAAAAATATCCCCTGAAAGTTTTTTTTTATCCCGATTTCTCCCCAAATTCCAAATAGTGAAAGTGATGGCAATGTATGTACTTACACAGGGGCGTACCTAGAGTATCTGGCACCCGAGGTGGATTTTGTATGTGGATGTGTAACTGGAAATAAAATATAAATCTGATAAAAAAAAAATACTGAACAGATATGGTACAGCATAACTCCCATTACTACTGTATTCACTGAGCCAGACATTGCTGTGGTAGCCATCTGCCCCTAAAACAGCCTGCCTGTGCCACCTCTGACCCTGAAGCAACCTGCCTGTGCCAAGTCTAACCCGAATCAGCCTGCCTGTGCCACCTCTGCCCCTGAATCAGCCGTCCTGTGTCTCCTTTGCCCTTAAAACAGCCTGCCTGTCCCCCCTCTGCCCCTGAAACAGCCTCCGGTGCCAAGTCTGTCCATAACAGCCTGCTTGTTGTACACAGATCAAATGCAGTTTAGGCACACAAAGTGTTAAACTTGATCATGTTGCTAAACTTTTGTGGATTCTACCACTGTCATCAGTATTCAGGCTGAGCATGATGGTAGCTGATCAAAGTGTGCCACTTTTGTGTAATTTTACGTTTGGCGGAAAGGTGTTTTATATTGGAGAGGAGCTTGTGATGTACATTTCTGAAGAAAGTCTGTAAGTTATATCCAAGAAACCTCTGCTGTAGAGTCGCACATAGGGATATAAAAAAAAGCTTTAGTAGATCTCTAATTGTGTTATTTTCTTTGATGGTATTGTCTTTAAAAATCTAAAAGTTCATAATTTTTAGTTTCTAGAACTTGTGTGTGCAGAGCCCTGTTTCTGTAACTATTATGTAATATACTGCTTGTACAGCACTGAAGAATGTGATGGCGCTATATAAAACAATAAAAACATGGCCCATATAGTCTACAGTCCCATTGACACAAAATAAAACCCAATTTTCTCCAGTTTTACAGATATATATATTTATTTTTCTTGGAAATGTCCTTAAGGACCCAATAGCCATACTTGGTAATTCTCCCGTTTTCACCGGAGTCTCTGTGCTGGTTCTCCAGGTCACTTTGCTCTTTCTCCGGGGCAGGGGGTGGTGCTTAACAATTCCCCTCCCACTCCCAGACAGCTTGATATCAGTGACTGGCACTGACCATTGCAGGGCTAACCACATCCCTCCCATGGCATTACGTCATATTCCGGTGCTCAGCATTACAAGCCGGCACCATGACCGAGCTAGAGTGCTTGCAGAGGAGAGAGAGGGGTGCCGAGTGGGTACTGACAACTTGATAAGTGAAAACCACCCGGCGCCCCCCCTCTCCTCTGCTTCAAAAAAAAAAAATGTAAAAAAGCACTTGGGGCTGCAAAGTTCCCCACTCTGCTCCATGGCAGGGCTGGCCCTGTATACAGCATTCCAGCTGTGCCATTTTTTTGGTTTACAGAATAGATTGTGGTTAAAATAAGTCTATTCTTCCTCTGATAGCAGGAGCAGAAAGAGACAATGCAAAAAAAGTCATTCATACTAAAAAAAACTGTTCCCACAAAACATATGCAATAATAAAGTGTTGTTCTTTTAGCACCATATTACAATACTTCTATTTTACTGTTTCAACCACAGTAATTCGATTTGATTTTATTTATTCATGATTGAGGAAAGCTCAGTGAAAATGCCACAGAAGAAAATATCATAATTAATTAATTGGTTTAATGTTAGTAAGTTATTTCTATATATTAACAGTATAGCCTGTCTTAAACCCCAGTGCTAGCCATCATTCTTAGATCAAGCAGTCAGTGATGCTACTAACACTGTCATGTCACAATAGATGCTGCCTGTAAAACTGCTTCCTCCACACTCAGTAGTTGCAGCTGCCTTTGGATAGAGATATTGTGGTTGTTGGCTACCTGTGTGTCGGGGTTATAATTGGGATATCTGAAGACTGCTGGCTACCCGGGATATCTGAAGGTTGCTGTTATTGCAGATTAAGGTATAGATAACCGCAAAATGTAGGGATTTCAATTTCATTTTGTTAATTCAACAGGGACTTACCAAATTGCAACCAATGAGAATGGATTTTTATGTCTAATACTCACTTTATTGCTTTTAAGACCACATTGCTGGGACTTGAGACTCAGCAGAGTATAACCAGCAGATAACAAAAACAAACTGTCCCTTTTTGTTATTTTAAATGTGAGGTGGTGGGATGAAGGCAGATTTGCATGACATACTATGGCTTTGAAAATGGTGCTGGTAGATTTGATGTCAGAGGAAAGATCAGTCAACATTTCTTAGAATTAAATATAATAATTACATACGGCATATAATATTTTCAGTTATGGTTTAAATTAATGTTAGTAAGTTATTTCTATATATCAATAATATATATAGCTTGTCCCAAACCCCAGTGCTAATTACCATTTTTAGAACAGTCAGTGATGTCATAGACACTGTGATGTCACAATAGATGCTGCCTGTAAAACTGCTTCCTCCACACTCAGTAGTTGCAGCTGCCTTTGGATAGAGATATTGTGGTTGTTGGCTACCTGTGTGTCGGGGTTATAATTGGGATATCTGAAGACTGCTGGCTACCCGGGATATCTGAAGGTTGCTGTCATTGCAGATTAAGGTATAGATAACCTGCAAGATGTAGGGATTTCCTTTTTTTAAATTCAACAGAGACTTGAGGATTTAGTTTTATATAATGACCTGTTTTTTTCTGTAGCGTTTGGAACTTTTTAGGTTGCAGTTTCTTCCCATGTTCTCCCCACCTAAAGGAAATCAGCAGGGATCCTGATAGATAAATATGTTTTAGAGGGATGGCTTTAGTGGATTTACAGTAGCAGTAGTGCAGTACAGCGTAGAGATGTTCAGTCTAAAAAGTTTGCTTTGCTTTTTAGTGCAATACGATGGCCCATTTTCTTCTAGCAGTTTTAAGCTGCACATCTTTCCTCTCCAGGTTTTCTCTCAACCACTGGAAAACAGCAGCGATCCTGCAAGGTAGGGGACGACATCTTAGTAACCCCACATAAATCCTTAATGTTTAGGGGCTGGTATCTGTGGTAATATTTATCAAATTGTCATTTTTCACTAGCTGCATTGGTGACATGTTTAACAAAACGGAATATATATTTGCTTTAGTTTGTTTTGCGCTCATGTTGGTTAATTGCTCAAAACTAACTAGGGTCACCTCATGTTTTTTTTCAGCACCATATAACAATATTTCTAATGTACTGTATGTAAGTTACTGCTGTAAGCCGATTTGATTTTAGTTATTCGTAATTGAGGATAATGCAAAAAAATGTTCATGTTTTTTTATTGGAAGTGGTTCAAGTAGACATAGCATTACACCTGGTTATGCTTTACAAATTCAAGAAATGTCACCATAATATGGCATATGAAGTCAATTTAAACTTTGAACCATTGATTCTCATAATTACTATTATTACTTCTGATTCATTTACCAAATTGTGATATTTTTTGTGAAACGTATAATGACTCTGAATTTCAGTATGTGGACCCACATCTACTCACATTCACTCACACTATTACATAGTCTCACTCTCTCACACTCATTTTCTACTCTCTCCCTCTCACTGTCTAAATGTTTCTTCACTTTTTCTGCTCGCCACTTAAATCTGATTGGTGAAGACATCATTGAAAGTGCCCCCACGTCACCTTAGCGGATTGCCCTGTACCCTGGGGCATTGTATGAAGGCAGTATAGATGTGCTCTAAACAATCAATACCCACAACTACCAAACCTATTTACCCCGATAACCACAGACACACTGCTTGGATGTAAAAGGCAACAGCTTAATTAACTATATCCAAAACTGTACTGTGTCAGCCTAAGATCAACACAAACTTTCATAAGAATAAACATTAACATACATAAAAATGACATAAACAACTTAACCTTGCCCAATACAGTACAGGAACCAAACTTCTTTGCCGCGCCACCTTCCCCCTTGTCCAAAAACAGCAACATCTCCATGTACTGCAACACACCAGTGCTAACCACCATCTGTAAATAATTCTCATTTACACCCCCTGACCAGCAAGGAAATGTTACCCACTACAATCACACTGTGTAAAACCTTAAATTAAAGGGGCATCCCAACAAAAAATTAAACTGGATCCCCAGGTTAACGAGATTCAGTACTAATTCCCCAATACTTCCACTGGCTAAACCTAACAAAAAATATATGGCCTGCTACACTGCCACCTGGTTAAAGAGATCCAGGACTACTTTATTGAAAAGGACCCCGCCTCTGCTGAACAGGTTAACTGCGTTTAATTCCAAAATCCGTTGCTGCACCGGAATACCACTGACCTTTGCCACAAAGTTGCACACCGATTTATTGAGTTTTATCCTGGACCGTTTGGCCTTGCACCATAATTTCTACGAACGACCTCAGACCACATCATTATGACATCTAGGAACAAAAACAACAATTGAGCCAATTTGCATTTGATGATATGCCCCAAAGATTTTATTTGAACAATACTCAGATCACCCCCCTTGATCTATCCACCACCAGTGGACCCAAAGGGCCAACCCAACAAAAAATTAATGACCTGCTACACTGCCACCTGGATCCCCAGGTTAAAGAGATTCAGTACTATTTAATTTTAATGGACCCTGCCGCTGCGGAACAGGTTAATTGTATTTCATTACAAAATCTGTTGCAGCACCGGAATACCGTTGACCTTCGCCACAAACTTAGAAACCAATTTATTCAGTTTTATCCTGATAAACCCAGCCTTGAAGCCTCTGTTGCAGCTCCAATCCTAAATGAGTGGCCCTCAAAGACCCCACTTGGAAGGCCAAAAACCTCCAAGGCTTTTTTGAAGACTTCTGCAAACTGAATATGGGACAGGGAGTACAACACCAGTGGACCCAATTGCCTGGACAGCTGCACTAGCTAGGGGAGAATCCGAATCTACCCCATGCACTTCTCGCCAAACCAGTGCACCTTTGCTGCCAGTAAAGAAAACCCCAACCTCTTAATTCGGATGAATAATTGTCCACTTCCTGTGCCAGTAGACATCAAACCTGTTGGGAAACAGGACCTGGAGAGCGGTGCAGATCCTCAATAACTAACATCCAGTTACATACAAGAAGCATACTTTATCAGCATAATACCAAAAAATCTTTAGGAACCTTTTAGTTACCACCAGAGGTACTCACCTCCCCCCTCATCCACTAAAAGCAACATCTAAAAGCAACATTTCCATATGCTGCAACACACCAGTGCTAACCACCAACCGAATGACCAGGCTGATCATTCGTCCTATATGTTTCAATGCCGAACCCACATGGTCCTAGACACAGAGACTTGAATCTACTGCGTCACTCGTCCAGCACAAGGGCCCACAACTCCTGTGGACATGGGATCCCTTCTTGGTCCACATGAGGTGCTACAGCTCGGATCTCCGCTAACTGAAATCTATAAAAAGCGTCCGCCTTTATGTTATGAACATCTGAGAATATGTACAATCTTGCATGTCACATTTAGCCACAATCACTGCAACACCAGAACCACAAGAGGGGATGATGCTGTCAGACAATTTATCGCCTAGACCACAGCGATATTGTCGCAGTGAAACATCACCCTCTGGTTCTAAATACGCTCAGCCCACAAGACTACCGCTACAACAATCAGGAAAAGCTTAATGAATGATTGTTTCGCACTCACCCACACTTATATATGTGCCCTGTGCATAAATAAGAGGGGCCTTGTATGAAGGTAGTGGGGATGTGCTCTAAATAACCAAAACCCACCAAACACTAAACCTACTTACCCCAATAAACACGGACACACTGCTTGGATGTAAGATGTCACAGCTTTATGACTAAAGCATATTTTCTCAGCATAACACCAAGAAAACTTTATAAGAATAAACATGCATAAGATTACATAAACAACTTAACCTTACCCAATACAGTATAGGAACCAAACAACCTTCCCCGATAGGCCACCTTTAGGCTACCACCAGAGGTACTGACCTCCCACCTCATCCACTAACTGCACCATCTCCATATGCTGCAACACACCAGTGCTAACCACCATTCGAAAATAAGTTTGATGTGCAAGACCAAGGCCATTGACCTTACCATGCGAGAGGTTAGGGCAGTTCTGAGACCCAAGTTGCCATCATTATAACCAAACTCCGTCACCGTCATTTACATTCCCTAACCAGCAAGGAAACACTACCTGCAACAATCACGCTTTTTTAAACCTTCAAAAATGCTTAAGAGCTGCTAGCGGACAAATCACTGAATCCCTGCTCGCTCCAAACTCCACCACATGCTTCTACCAAAAACATCCACCTTCAGCCGCCGTATCATAAAGCACAAAGCTCCATCTTCCAACACTATACCCTCACACAGGATTCCCCTATGCATCTTCTTAACTAATTCCCCAATACTGCCACTGGCTAAACCTCAAATCAAAGGGGGCAACCCAACAAAAAATCCATGGCCTGCTACACTGCCACCTGGATCCCCAGGTTAAAGAGATCCAGGACTTCCTAATTGAAATGGACCCCGCCGCTGCGGAACAGGTTAACCGCATTTAATTCCAAAATGTCTTGCTGTACCGGAATACCGCTGACCTTTGCCACAAACTTGCACACTGATTTATTGAGTTTTATCCTGGACCGTTTGGCCTTGCACCATAATTTCTACAAACAACCTCAGACCACACCAATATGACATCTAGGAACAAAAACAACAATTGAGCCAAGTTGCATTTGATGATATGTCCCAAAGATTTTATTTGAACAATACTCAGATCACCCCCCTTGATGAATCCACCACCAGTGAACCCAATTGCCTTCACAGCTGCACTAGCTAGGGGAGAATCTGAATCTACCCCATGCCCTTCTTGCAAAACCAGTGCACCTTCGCTGCCAGTAAAGAAAACCCCAGCCTCTTAATTCGGATGAACAACTGTCCACTTCCTGTGCCGGTAGACATATGAATGTCCCAAGATCAAACCTGTTGGGAAACAGGACCTGGAGAGCGGTGCAGATCCTCAATAACTAACATCCAATTACATACAAGAAGCATACTTTATCAGCATAATACCAAAAAATCTTTATAAGAATAAACATCCATAACATTACATAAACAACTTAACCTTACCCAATACAGTATAGGAACCAAACAAGATTCCTTGATGGTCCACCTTTTAGTTACCACCAGAGGTACTCACCTCCCCCCTCATCCACTAAAAGCAACATCTAGAAGCAACATTTTCATATGCTGCAACACACCAGTGCTAACCACCAT
>VKOC01015112.1:0-30479 GCA_009364415.1 Spea multiplicata | reverse complement strand
TTCGAGGATGCACTGGAACCTTTTTCTAACCGTAAAATAGATAAACTTGCTATTTTACAAATGGCTGGAGAATTCAAAAAGACTGTGGATTCGATTGAGAACTCGGGCGTTCTAGGCCACCTGCTCGTCCGTACACTGGATGTCAGATTTGAAAAACTAAAGGCAAAATTCAGTGACATTTTAGCACAGTTTTTGTCAGAAAGGTTCTGCCCTAACACCATCGGCAGTAACACATGTGGGCTTATGGAGCAAACACTAATAGACTGCGAAAGCTGTGACCCAGAAAAACTATCGTGCGTAGGAGGTCATGGCCAGTGCAAAGAAAAGGTTACCAAGTGCCCGTTATGTATATGTTCTGAACAAAATACCAAATGCCAAGATATACAGAAAGGTAAATCTTGCACGCCTTGCGAAGGGTACACATCATGCTTGGATGAGGTGTTACATTGCGGAGTGCGGCATACAGAAGTTGTTCAAGACGAAGACCTGATGTTTGACTGCCATTTACCTTGGCACGCAAAAGTGGAAGAAACGCTTGAATATGTTTTTAAGAGGGTTGGACAGACCAGAAGCAAGATCCTGAAAGTCACAGAAGACCCCTTGCTGATGAAAAAGAACATGTACTACAGTGATGCTGGGAACTATTCATGCACAGCACAATTAAAGAGCAGCATTCCCGTCAGCATCATAGTGTATAACGTAAAAGTTGTACCGAGGCAGGGAGGAGAACAGCACAAGACTCGTCCAACACTCCCACCCATAACACACGTCGTGGCGACCCCCGCCCCAGTTTATGCTAGCAAAGAGGACCACCTTATACTTGCTGCTATAATTACTGGGAGTGTTTGCGGCCTTTTGATTATAATAATAGTCACCTGTTTGTGTGTCAGGAAACTGAGAAAGAGAAGGCCAGAGGGAGTCGCGTGAAAAGACATGAGCATTTCATGCTATTGAAATGATAACATCTTAACCCCTTAAAGATGGCATGTGTGGCCTTTGTTGTGAAGGGGTTAAAATACACAACTAAGTGTATGAATTGTATTGTAGTTGATAAGTTTAGTTGATAAGCTAATAAACTTAGATAGTCTTATTGAAAAAAAGCCATTTTTGTTGTTATCTATTAGGGTGCCTTAGTGAATGGGTGATGGTGCAGTTAGACTTATATAGGGGGGAAACCCTCACTGAATAACAAAATTTAAAAAAAACATTTTTTTATATTAATGTTAAATTCATCGTACCGAATCAGCAAGAAATAAAGGCCGTGACTCACTGACAAAATATGATACAACTAACACACGTGCTAACTATGTTACTGTCTGTGTGTTAGTGTGTTACAGATGCTTACACACACACACTTTGTCGGCTCAGGACAGCTCTTCTGCTCCCTGCTCCTATTACGGCAGTCAAACGCTGCTTGTGCCAGAAACTTACCTCATATCTTCTGGCTCAGACTTGAGGGGCTGACACTGGGGGGAGCACGGCCCGTCATCACATTGGTATGCCTGCGTTGCTGGCATCTGGAGGGACCCCACTGGCTGCAAATTACAACACTCACCGTAGCTCGACATTTAGTTTGTATTACAGGTGTCTAGGGCTACCTGTTACCGGAACAATATACTGTCCCACACAGCCTCATCAATCAATAATACATTAAAGTTCTTTAATATTATGACTCTTAAAACCAGTGGGAGCAAATTCTGCGCATGCTCACGGGAGGGTCTTATTATACCCCCCGGAAATCTCAAGCCAGAGATGTAGTTGTCTGGCAGAGTATTGTGCGTGTATGCGGTAGCAAAACAAAGGAGCTCGGGGAGGTGCGCAGATGTATAGGAGACATTTTAAATTCTCCCCCATGCATTTGCAAGGACAAAATATTGCAAATGAGGGGCTGCATGTGTTTCTAGTACAAATTTGCGCAAGACACAAATGAACATGTCTCTATGGTTACATTTGCATGAAAATGACGAAAACCAGCTTAGCACCCAGGTGGGAAATGGCTTAGCAGCCAAGGGGTTAATAAATGCAGTGTACTTTTTCATTTTTTATAAAATACAAGTGTTGTGTATTGTGACAAACCTTGTTAGTTCAGGGACATAAGTAATTTTTGGGGATCTTAAGCATGGTCTTCCAGGACAGTAAGGCCCAAGAACACACAATTTACAGTAAACTGTGATTTGTTTGCAAGTGCGCAAATCAAACACCCCAAACAAAATCAAAAGGAAAAATCTTAGCTCCCAACTAGAGCCCTCACTGGCTATACTCTGCTAGCCCAGACTGACCAGCCTAACCCCTCACTTCACTTCCCTGCCAGACCCAGCTAAGCCAGGCTCTAGGAACATCGTGCCAAACCTGGCTCGGGAATCTTCTTCAGGGCCTCTCCTTGCTCTGGAAGCACATGGGGACTGTGCGGCTGTCAGACTCAAGGGGGCTTTAATGCCTAACACCACTGCCGAATGCAGGCTTCAAAGTCCTGGACTGGATCCTGCATAGGCCAGTTTGGGCATCCAGTCCGCTACTTTACTGGAGTTGGAGCGTTGGCCCATCCGGCTCTCCAAACGCTTTACCCCAGGGAACCATACACAAGGTTTGCACAAAATACACACAGAACATCTCCCTGGGGCTGTACACCGTCACAGTATTTAAGCACAAACTTTATCACATTGTTTTCCAATGTTTTTCTCCCTACCATGAAACACTAAACATTGCTTATATCTTAATTTACTTTACATGGTATGCAGAAATTAAAATTTGAGCTACACTAATCATGTAAAAGCCTCAGTGTCGGGCAGTAATTTTGGTTAATGTTCTTCACGGATGGAAACATATACAGCACCCTCTTCACTAAAGTCTTGCTGCTTTTATGTTCCTTTATGGAGCCATAACCCTTCAGCCGATGACTACAGATTTGCAAACTAAGATATTGTCTGTACATATTCTATAAACACGTTAGAAGTACTGCCATCATCAGCAAAGGGCTCTTTGTATCATTCTTAGTCACTGACACATACAATCTTTTATAGAATATTTTTGTTTATTATTTTGGCATCAGAATGAAATGTTTTATCACATTGACATGAGGAGAAAAAAAAAGTAGATTCAATGTAAAATAAAACAAGAAAACGTCATTTAAAGTCACAAGGGCTGAAAAATACAGCATCAAGTGTCATCTCTGCATGATATAACAAACTTATGTACACAGCCACAAGTAAAATGCATTCACAAAGAACAGAGGCTGAGGAGAAAAAGCAGTCATGTCAAGGACAGCCACGCTTCTAAACCTCTTCCTCCGCAGAGTTATCTTTTCACCCCATTTCTTGTGAACGCCAACAGATTTTTGAAGCTCTCACAGGGCCTACAAAGCAATCAATGGTAATGCATTGAGGAGGATATGCAATATGCGGTACATACTGGCTTTAAAACAGTCTTGTGTGTTATTTTAGGTAAAGTTTCAGAATATCATGTTTTCTGCTCAACTTGAGCATGTTGGCAAACAAACTTAAGTCACTGGCACACAGGACTTAACAGCCACCTTCGGGTGAAGTGAAATAAAAGTGCCTTAATACCCTGCAATCTTAACAAGAACAGTTCCATGTCACAAATCTTTTGGAAAGCAAATTGGTTCTGCTACATAAATGACCTGTAGCCAGTAGCAGACCAGTCAGGGAACTTCTACAGTGTCACAGCTGAAGCTCCAAACCCTGGTTAGCAAGGGTTTGTGCGAAAGGGAAAATTAATTTCAATAAAATGCCATTTGTTTTCCTAAATATTAAATTAGCTCATCTTAAATGAAGGAACAATTTTCCATTATTCATAACACATTCTAAGACTTAAAGGCCAAACATTTACACGCAATGCATAAAAAAAAATATATTTACAAAATCTTACACCGGCATACGGAACAGGATAATCACCAACGGGTTCTTTTCGAAACATACCGTTCCAAAACTTTTTTTTTCTTCTTTTGTTAATATTCACACAGGAAAACGAAAGAAGGCACCTAACAAAAATCTAAAGTATTATTTTATTCTTTTAAACAGCTTCTACAATGAAGAGTTCCTAAAAACCTTTTTCTCCAAACCTCATGCTCTCTAACTACCTGCACAGCGCATTCTGATCCTACACTCCCATGTAAACCGTAGAGTCCCGGCATATGTTGACAGGTGGTGATATGGTTACTCAATATAAACAATGAAAAAGATGGCTACAAACTGCATGACTAGTTCGGGATACTAGATGGTAATATTCTAAGTACCTTAAAAATTGGAGAGGACATTAGAAATGTTTTTTTTTTTTTTTTTTTTTTTTTTTTTTTTAAATCTGCTGGTCCCAACTGAAGACACTGGGGTTGATTCACTAAAAGGGGAGTAGTGGTTCCAATGCCCCTAACTATCAATTAATTATAAACAGTTAACCCATGAAAGTTCTTCCAGCATGAGGGGATGAGCTGGCTCTGTATAATGCATAATTCAATATGACAGGAATTGAAGATTTTTTTTGTCATTTAACTCCACATTATACAGGGCCAACCAGGCTCCTCCTGCAGCAGAAGTTCACTGGGGGTTGACAGTTTATGATGTATAGTGATGTACAGGAGTCATAACCACAACTCTCTCTCTTTGGTGACTAGATCCCATTATCTAAATCCTACAAATATAGAGACATATCCATAAGCCACCTATTTGCCACATACAAATATGATTTCACAAGAAACATGGAAAGGGGATGGGGGGGGAAATGTTTTATGCAGAGATTAACAGTTGGAACACCAACAGCAAATAAGAGTGAGCTTCAGAGTCAACACAAAAGTCCTCATGATATCACTTGTGAACATTTTCAAAGGTCATATCCAGCTGGAGCAGTTTACAGTATTGATAGGGGTCCCATTAAAACATATCTTGCTTGATTATTGCAAGTTAACAGGAAAAAAGCAGGAAAAGAAAAATACAGTCCTAAATTCTGTATCAAAAAAGTCAAAGAGAGCGACACTGTCCCCATTCTCCCGCGGTTCCTTTGTCTCGCACATACACACTAAAAGGGAATGGAGAAAGTGCAGAGCTTGAAATGTATTATTACATTGTAAATCATGATTTCAGACCAAGTTGAAACCCGCCTATTTAACACCTGAGCTGCCAGGGGAGTTTCGCAACTTGGTGTAGACACCTTAGGTAGCAAAAGGGGTTATAAAGGAAAAAAAATATTAATCTAGCTAAGAGTGAGTTTTGGGAGCTGACTGAAAGTGGGCATTGTTCCACGCTTTTCAGGGGCTCAGCTTTGTAATGGACACTGGTTGCGTGCTGCTCCCGGGTTTGTGTACAATTGCTTGTTTTCTTTTTCACACAACTGTGTTGACAGAACAGTTACTGGGTGATGGTCCCAACTGGCCATCACTAGCAAAGGCTTCACTCTGGAGGGTATTAGGTGGCACTAGCAAGGAAGTGCTACCATCTTCAGAGTCTTCAGTATCTGCCCGGGGATGAGTAAGTGGTGGTACCGCTGGAGGCAGTGGTTCCTCAGAGGTCTGAGGGGATGAGGCGCTGCTACTACTTGCAGTGGAGAGCTGGCCCAGCACAGTCGACTGATGAGTCACTTGGTCTAAGTGGAAACAGGGATGTAAGATATAAAGTTTAAGTACAGGGGTACATACACAAACAAAAAGAGCAAAAACTGAGATGAAAAAAGGGGGGGATAAGCCTATATGTAGAGTTTTCCTGCAACTTTAGTTCTACATAAAGTACATGTATTATACATGGCTGCGCTCCATATCTGAGATTTTATAGTATGCCGAATTAACACAATCTATACTGAACCACTGCATTGTTGGGAATAGGCTATACATTGAACTAATTGGTGTGGCAGTCCATAAACAGCTATAACATACAGATGCAGCAAAAATGTAAATGTAATTGATGAAGAGCCCATCTATGCTTTGACCAACTCAATTCTTGTAATTTTGAGGAGAAGAATCTTGACAAAGCAATGTAAAAGGTGATATGGCAAAATACAATACCAGTAAGCTCAACTCACCAGGTGTGGAACACAGAATGATATCTGGGCTAATTGATGCTTCATAGGGTGGAGGTGGGTCATCAGGATGTTGGGTATCTGAGTACTTGTAGGCGGTGTAAGGGGGGGGTGGCTCGTGGAAGTGGAAGGCTCCACCTTCGCCATCATCCGAAAGATGGAGTGGGGTCAATCCAGTGCCAAATCCATCTGGTCCATAATCAAATCCAGGCATCCTGCGTCCCAGATTAAAGTGATGAACTGCAAGGAGGAATAATGGGCATAATAGGTAAATTATCTGATTTTATGCAAGTTCCCTAACAGCACTTCTAAGACCTAACACCAGAACAGTAAATGCCGTAGGAAAGTCACAAAATAAAAAGCAGCAATAATTACACTACATTATTTTTAAGAAGTTTTGTTTAAATAATATATGAACATATAATATACAGTAGACCCTGCTTAAAGGAATTAGCCAAATAAGGTGTTTTCAGTCCTGGATTCAGACTTTTGTTTAACCCCTTAATGACAATTGCCGGTCCGGGCACGTCACTCAAAATCGTGACGATTATGACAATTGACGTGCCAGGACCGGCACGTCATTAAACGGGTGAAAAAAATCGATCCGTGATCGATTTTTTCACTCAAACGGTGTTGCTCTAATGCCTCGACATCGAGGCATTGAGCAACACCAAAAAAAACATTCCCCCCCGATCGCTCCTAGGAGCAAAAAAAAAACATGTTTGAAAGACTGCACGTCTTTCAAACATGGCGGCGCCCGCCGCCGAAAAACGGGTTTAGGAAGCGATCGCGAGTCGCTTCCTTTGCTTAGCTGGTGTTGCTAAGATGCCTCAGTATCGAGGCATCTTTGCAACACCTGTTTAGCAAAGGAAGCGACTCGCGATCGCTTCCTAAATGCTGAACTTACCTTCCCGGTGCCGGTGTCTTCGAAACACACGCAGTGTTTCAAGATGGCGGCGCCCATCAAGCCGGGGGGGCGGAGCCTGGTGACATCATCGGGGGGGGTGTTGCTGGATGTCATGGACATCCAGTGAATAACACCCCTAGTGGTCAGATCACTCATAAGAGTGATCATGATTTGCTAAATCAAAGGCAATGTTTTCTAAACATTGCCTTTGATCAGTATTGGATCTGCCCCCCTCCTTCACTTGCTTCTAGTGAGGGAGAGAGACAGATCTGTGTGTGACAGGTATTCCCTAATAAAAAAATATATATATTGATCCAAAGGCTCTTATAAGAGCCACCCATATAATATTAACCCCTTCATTGCCATTGATCACTGCATAAACAGTGATCTTGCATAGTGGCAATTGTTTTTGGGGGTTTTTTTTTTACACTTTTTTTTTACTTTTTTTAGGTTTTTTTTACTTTTTTTTAGGTTTTTTTACTTTAGTTTTTTTTTTATTTTTATTATAGCCATTAACCCTTTCCTTCCCCACTATTTTTGCTGCAATTCTTACCATGCAGCAGTATACGGCTGAGGAGGCGTATGCCTTTTTGGCCACAGATTCTGAGGCCACTGATACAGCGTCAGATTTTGACGTTGGTCAGTTCACAGATACATCTAGTGATGTATCTGTGGCTGTTAGGACGCCTGCCACACGTAGTCGTGGCAGTGCACCAGAGGCATGGGTAGCGCCTAATAGGTACAAGCCAGCTATCCCTCCTTTTTCTGGAATTCCTGGCATCAATATTGATGTTACAGGATTCACTCCACTGCAATTTGTGCAGGTTTTTTTGGGAGACGATGTCTTGGGAGACATTGTCACACAAACAAACATTTATGCCCAGCAGCACCGTGCTGCTAGCCCTAATTCTTTTTGGGCAAAACAGCCATGGACTCCCATTGACGTGCCAGAATTTCTTAAATTCTGGGCACTCACAATGTTAATGGGCATTATAAAAAAGCCCTCCATCCGCTCCTACTGGAGCACCAGCCCCATCTTTAGTACCCCCATTTTTGCCCAAACTATTACTAGGCAAAGGTATGAAATGATTCTTCATTTCATGCATTTTAGCGACAACAGCCTGTGCCCCCCTAAGGAGGACCCCCAGTTTGATAGGCTCTACAAAATCCGCCCCCTGATTACCCATCTCGCTGCCAGGTTTCCAGAGGTTTATACACCTGGAAAGAATATCTGCGTGGATGAATCCCTAATGAAATATAAAGGAAGGGTGGGATTCAAGCAGTATATTCCTTCCAAGCGCTCCAGGTATGGAGTGAAGGTGTATAAGCTCTGCGAGAGCGAGACAGGATATACCCATGCCTTCCGGGTATACGAGGGTAAGGATAGCTACCTTGACCCTCCAGGTTGCCCAGACCATCTGGGCACCAGTGCCAAGATTGTTTGGGACCTAATATTCCCCCTTATGAACAAAGGCTACCACTTGTATGTAGATAACTTCTATACAAGTGTCCCTTTGTCCAAGCTGCTGTATTGTTTCGATACGGTAGCTTGCGGTACTATAAAAAAGAACCGCTTGGGTTTCCCACAACGCCTGGTACGAACCCGGCTAGGAAAGGGGGAGACCTCAGCTCTACGCCAAGAGGAGCTTTTGGCATTGAAGTTCAAGGACAGAAAAGAGGTGTGCATGCTAAGCACCATCCACGATGAAAGAACCGTGGAGGTTTCTGTCCGTGGCAGAGCTGGGGTCACTAGAAAGCCAGTGTGCATCAGGGCCTATAACAAGCACATGGGTGGAGTTGATCTGTCAGATCAACTCCTACAGCCCTACCTCATTATGAGGAAGACAAAGGCCTGCAATTTATCTAATGCAAATTGCAACCTATAACGCTTTTTTGCTGCACAAAAAAGCAGACACTGGGCTGAAGCTGTCTTTTTTGCAGTTTCAGCTCGAAGTAATTTCAGGTATCTTGTACCGTGATGCACCTGGTCCCCAAGTAGTGATGGGAACCAACAGAATTGGGGCTACCCATTTTATTTTTAAAATCCCCCCTACAGCAAAGAAGCAGAATCCCCAAAAGAGATGCAGGGTATGCTACAGCAGGGGGCAAAGAAAGGACACCACATTTTACTGTCCAGATTGCCCTGGAAAACCTGCACTCTGTGTCGGTGACTGCTTCAAGCTGTATCACACAGTTTCCCATTTTTAATTTTTTTTTTTGTTCCTGCTCCATTTTTGTATTTTTTTTTTTATTTTTTTGTTACATTTACTGTTTTTTAGCTTTTATTTGCTCCACCATTTTTAAGCGTTTTTATTTGCACTGTCAAGTGACCCCTGTGTCCATTCCGTGGCATGAGGGACCACTTAAGGTGCTAGATCAAATCCCTTCTTGGAGATAGGCCAGGCTTTCTTGTAACCTGTCCCTACTGATAGTTGGGTACAAGCATTTTTCACCCAGATGTAAAACTTCCTAGTTGAAAAATTGAATTGCTCATGTTCCAAATGTGGCCCTTTTGCCCCCAAACAATCTGACAAACCCATGCATGTGGGGTATCAATGTACTCAGGAGATGTTGCTGGACACATATCGGGGTGTGTGACAGCAACATATACCAGGAGCTGTAATTTCACACCTGAAGTACAAAGTATGTGAAAAAAACACCAAACACAATTACTATCACAAACTTTGACAAGGGTTGGTGGTAGGATTAGTGCATGGAAAGGGTTAAACTATCAGCATCTAAAATACCCTGGGGTGTCTAGTTTTCAAAAATATATGGTTTGGTGGGGTAAATTTAATTTGCTGGCTTCAAAGATGCCCCAAATACCACATAGAGACAGAATTACCAGATTCAGAGAAAAATGGTTTTGAATTAGCAAAACGCTACTTGTACTTATTGCCCCATAACGTGTAGAAGAAAGCAAAAAAACATAAAAACATTGGGTATTTCTAAACTCGGGACAAATAGTAGAATCTATTTAGCAGGTTTTTTCAGTAGTTTTTTATGATGAATAAAAGATTTTTCAAATAAAAGTGAGAAAATGTGTTTTTTTTTTCAATTTTTCGTCATATTTTAATATTTTTATTATAGCAAATTACATTATATGAAAAAAGTTTTGGTGTCGGAAGAAAGCCCTTCTTGTCCTGAAAAAAACAATATATAACTTGTGTGGGTTTAGTAAATGGGTTAAGAGAAAATTACAGCTAAACACAAACACCGCAGAAACGATAAAACAGCCATTGTCACGAAGGGTACAAAAAGTAAAATCAGCCTTTGTCACGAAGGGGTTAATGAGATGGTCATGTTTTTATATTAGGGGCAGAATGCCAGCTTCTAGATTATTGTCTCCGAGGTGCCGAGCAGGGTCACGTTATGTGTCTGTGTAAGCATGACAGTCCAAAAGTCCAATATTTCAATGGTAGGATGCACTTGATCAAGAAACTGAGGTCTATGATGAGTCCTGATTATTGTCCCTACAAAAATCTGACCCTTGAGAGTCTAGCGGAAGGGAAGAAGACACAAATCTACTGGAAGGACCTCCAGTGTAACCGTGTTGAACGATGTCGAACACCCAATAATCTGTGGTGATGGATCCCCAGACTAGAGCAAAACGGAGGACCCATTGGACTTCAATGGTGCTGGAAGATCTCGGTTTGGTTTAGGCCTAGAGAACTGCCTCCTACATGTTTAAGGTTTGACTTTATATGATCTGGAAGATCTACCTGGCTTTAACATGCTGAGGCCTGTATAGTCTTAGATGTTAATTTCATGGGTTGTTCATCGAAGGTTGTATGTACCTCATTTTTAAACCTGCTAAGGAACAGATGACTGTTATGTCCCGATATATAAAGCCATAGAAATTAATGAGGGTGTATTTCTTTTTCATATATCTAAGTTGTAAGAAAAGAAGAAAAGGGGGTTATTGAAGTTTCTACCTGCAATAGGGCAGGGAAAAATACTGAGGGAGCACTTGTGAGAAGCTGGTTTTATAGATTTCCTGCCCTACATGGAGAAAGAGCTACACCTCACTTCTTTGCGCTGCTTAGGATCACAACAGAAAATACACTATATGGACAAAAAGTATAGCGACATGTCTTATTTATTCAATTCAGGTGTTTCAATCAGACCCATTGAAACAGGTCAATAAATTCAAAATGCAGTCTGCATTTACAAAAATCTGTGAAAAAATGGGTCATTATGAAGATATCAGTGATCAGTTGACATCACTTTTTTTAATTTACATTTCATTTTTGTCCCTTGATTTTTTCATATTTTTTTTGTAAAAGGGAACTATTTTTCTCCCTCTTCTCCTCCTGATGTTTTTTTGCCGATTATAATGTGATCAGCAAGCAGGGTTTGACAGCTCTACATAGCAGATTACAATAATTGTAATTAGCCAGCAGGGGGAGATATGGGAGAGCCCTACATGCTCTGGTGTATTCAAGTGAACTTCTGGTGGGCATCAGCAGTGTAACTTACAGCGTGATCGGGCATTCCTTTAATGATAGTGTACCGGCCCGCCAACAGGGGAGAGTCAAGACTGTCGATAAAAGTCCCTGTTACTTCAAGAAAGTCAGGATGTATCTGTACCTCCTAAAGGGATTCTTGCCACAAGTTTTAAAGGACTTACAGGTACATCCTAACGGGATGCAACAAGATAAAATTTGTGTCCGCTGACTGGCTGCTTGGACCAGTCAATCAGTAGTAGGGATGGTCTCCCACTAAAAATCGATGAGAGAACTTTCTGCAGACGCCTGTCTGCATCGTTTCCTGCATGTATCAGGAGATGTGTTGGGCTGAACACATCTCCTGTACAAAAATAGCTGCGAGATTTTGGAAGGGTTTCGGTATTAAAAACCGTACTAGGAATTAGGTTTCTAATGCTGCATTTATAGCATTCGGTAAGTTTAATAAGTGGCTCTCAACAGCTTAAACAAACAAAACAAAACATACCAGATGGAAGTATTGTAACGTAACATTGAAAATTGGATTTAGAAATTATGTCTTTTCATAATAATGCCCATGCAGCCCAAAAAGCTATGGAAAATACATGCATGAAAGGCGCTTACGGTTGGCTCCAATGAGTGACTCAATATGTTCCCTGCGCCTCTGCCGCAGCCGATGCACCATGAAGAGGAGGAGTGAGAGGATGAGGAAGGAGGATATGCAGCTCACGATAAGGCGCATGCCGCTTGCCATGGAATCAAACAGGCTGTTCCCATCTACAGAGAAATAAACAAGCTACTGCTGACTCATTCATCACTATTCATTGAAATTCACAAATGTGTATTTTATGCCTGCAAGTAAAGCATGTATAAGGACCTGAACAAGCATAAAAAACAATTCGATAACATGACATGAAGTCATGATTTCTGAAGACATGGAGGTGAATATTATGCATCAACTCTTTCTGTAATACTTTCAGTGGCAAAGAATACCAAAGGTAAAAAAAAAAAAAAAAAAAAACCTTAGATCATTCAACCAACAACTCCAAATGACTCCCCTCTCCTCCACACAAGTAAGCTGTATTCCAAACACACCCTCTTTCTTTGGTGTTCAAACACGAGCACCAAAGACCACTCAGATATAAATGCAAAATCAAGTAAACAGGAACCAAAAAAAATCCTAAATCAATTCTGAAATCATTCAGCAAGTTGCCTTTTTTAAACCACAAGAGGAAAAAAAGGTTACGGAACAGATAAATAAATCATAAAACCATAGAATTCTAATAGTGCAGTACCTTCCAACTTCATACACTTAAAATACCAAAAACACTTACAGGACATGGTAGCATAACAAGAGAGTCATGCAAACGAGCCCAGTACAAGTAAGGAAGTGTAAAGGTTGATATAACATCCTCTGGAACGTTCTATGAAGTTGGAAGATACTGCACTGTTGCTGCTTTTACTTTTATAGTTTCATATAAAAAAAAATATATATAGTTTATAGAAATATATATATATATAAAAAAAAAAAAAACAACACTACAGAAATGTTTCATTTTTCTTCAGGCATTACCTTACCTGGATCCAGGCACGTGAACTTGCAGCACTCCTTGGGATCTTTACGATAATGCTGGCAGCCTTGCGGTCCCTCGCACAGCGCAGCCACACACATTTCTGGCTCACCATTGTGACATGTACAGCTGAGACAGGGGTCATTTCCCTTTGGAGTGAAGTAATAGCCTTCGTCCACAATATTGTCTTTAATGTCGACACATGTCTGACCTGGCAAAACATACCGAGCATTACTGATCCTTATCGCGCTTCTGTTATTTGCCTCAAGGCCATTTTTTACGTTGAATGTTTATAGTATACGATAAGTAGAAAAGTAAAGGAGAACACAACCCTTTTATTACTAGTATTAGATGAAAACCGTTTCCTTAGCACTTATGCAATGACAAGTTTACATCTGATGCTGTACTGGAAGTATATATCTTGCACTGCCCTGTCTCAACAGGATTCCACCTTGTTAACTAAAGTCTTCTTTAGCATTTAAGTAAATGTGGTTTTATATCAGTTTACCACACTAAACTGAGTATTTATGTGAATGTTAATGAAGTACTGCTTAATTCTTTCCTTCCTAGACTTTTATTAGTCAGTGCCCAGATGATTGATGCTATTGTTTATCACAATAACATAGATAGAACACATACACGACATATATGCGGAAGTTCAGAACACATTTTCTAATCTGAACTCTAGAACAGAAAATATAGTAGTTATTAATCTTTTTTTTAATTGTCATACTTGTACAACACTTTAGTGGGAGCTCCCCTTTAATCAAGCCAGACACTGACTAATGAAAGTCAATAGAGGAACAGTCTTGGCAATGTCATGAAGAATCAGCTCAGTGTGGTATTTGAGCAGGCAAGGTCAATGCAAACTATTACATGATATTTACAAAAAAAAATTAGAAACCCAAATATCTGCTAATAAAGTGGATTCTAACCATGTTCCAGAGCCCATACACAACACCAATATTGAGCAGTTACAAAAACACAAACCAACAGCTGCCACCTGTTTGGATCCAAATCAGCTGGATAAGCAAAAACCCTAAAATAGCCCGGTCATTTACTAAGGGTTAACACCGTTTCACATTGCAGGAGGTTACACTGCCAACTCAGTGACATTCACAACAGTGACAGTCAAGGTACATCACAAGTGGAAATCCAACGTGCCCTGGCAATCATGTCTCCATGTGAGCGCAAATTTCATATTGTGCATGGGGGATGAAGCCGTGAAAATCAATACAACTCTAAATAATTATGGTGGACCAAGCTGTTTCCCATATATACACTCCCCTATACTAACACCACCTACTTACTGCGTTTGCAAAGGAAGAGGACTTTTCATAGCAGTTCTCAGCATACCAGCTGTGCAGGCCATGATGCCGCAGAGAAGGCAAATGGAAACACTGCAGTTGAGCACACAAGATGTTTTCATTTTCAGACATCGCTGTTCCAAAGATGGGCACGGGAGGTAAAAATACTTCAGAGGAACCTATTGGAAAGGGAAACAATTCTGGGTAATGCGATAAGCAAAGTAGGAGGACTTGATCCAAGTGACTGGGAGACCTCAAGGAAAATTGAGTAAATTCATGAGGTAGGCAATGTAACAACCGAAAACGCTCTATTGCAGAATCTACAAGAGGACACTGGAGATATCCAACAATTGCATCTCGTACCTTTATAAGCCACCTCCCAATGTCCTTCTACGGATTGATTTCTACCGGTGATCACAAACTGGTAACCAACCCACAACCTGATTGAAAAACAAAAAAACGAACAAAACCATCACATGTTTTAAAGAGTTTAGTAGGTCACATAAACAATCAGTTTTTATTAAAGTCAACTTCAATTCATCTTTGAAACATTAATAATAGATTTGAGACTACTGTACAGGTACTGTACATGTTGGGACACAGGAAGCATTATACACAAGAATACAGCTTGGAATAGAACACCAGCGTGGATGCAATAAATGAGCTACATGTGTTGTACTTAAACCTATGGAAAACACAAACACTGAATTTCCTCTAAAACTAGAGGAAGATAAATTTGTTAAATTCTTAATTCATGACATGAAACATCAAGATGACTAAAGAATATAAATTCAAAGGCCATGGTGCTGTGGGGTTTTTAGATTCATGTCTCACCTTCTTTGTTCCTTTCTTCCAAACGGCCTCTCTTCCATGTCCCATTCTTGGGCAAGGATGAACTTCAGCTCCAAGTCTGTGGTGAAGGTGGCCAGTGATCCATTCACCTTCTGACAAGTCTGCACAGCATCCCAATAATTTTCTCCTGCAGAGTACACCTTGTAGCAGCTGGATGTTCCCTCGTAATGGTGCCATCCTGTTGGGCATTTTCCTAGAAAACATGCAAGAGAGAAGGGGAACACACCCCCTCACATAAATACCTTTAACAGAACAAACAGATTGCATAAATAACAGCTACACATCATTTGGTAAGATACAATAGAACCCAACTGTGTTTTTCAGAGCCCAAATAAGTATATATATATATATGACATTGAATATATGAATAGATCTCACAAAACATATAAATACTGTTTATCAAGACCATACATTCTCCTTGGAAAATCTTCCAGGGTTAACCATTCACAAAGTACACATAACTTTGTAAAATATTTCCAGCTATAGTAAAAATATACAAATATATATAAAATGTAAGAAGTAAATGAAGATATTGCTTTTTAGAAGGTCAAATACATAATTCAGACAATACTGGATACACATCAGGGTCAGGAGGCAATTTCAAGTCCCACAAAAACAGGACTGACCCATAGCAACATTACGTGCCCTTATGGTAAAGGCCTGGCCACTCACACAGTATGCAAGTGGCCAAAAGGAAGAGCTCCAGGAAAGGTCAGGGTGTGATGCGCGCGTGTGTATGTTAGTTAACTTTACCCCAGGCTAAAAAGGTGCCAGCCCTCCCCTCCTACACATTAAATTTGATGTTAGATACAAATGAAGCACATCTAGTCAGCCCTGATGTGAAGACTCAAAGCTATCAGTCCCTGGTTTCATTTTAAATTCAGAATATGTTTATGCCCATCCCATGTATATTTAAATATTGTTTCTTTTTTTTGGCCTCTAGCACTTATGTTAAGAGGCTAGTACGTTTATAATAAATGGGAATTAAAGGCAGTTTGTCTGGAGCTTAGCTGCAATTTCTTTACAAATGACGCAACAATACGAGAATGTATAGGAGAAATGAGGTTAAGTATCACAAATTCAAGTAATGCAGCTTACTGCTGAAGCGGACAGGCTGGGCTAAGTTAACAGTGTGAAATCGGGGTGTTTCTCCACTCCTGCCTCTGTTGTGCCGTCCATCCATATTATCCTTTCCATGAAATGTTCGCTGGTCTCCACCAGGACCTGCCATAACAGAAAGGAAAATAGCCGTTCGAAAAAACAAATTCTAGTTTTGTCCGGCATTAAAACAACAAGTACAAAGGCCCCCTAAAAATACCCATCTACGCAAACAGTTCCATAGCATTGGATTGTACATTACACAAATAGCTGTTAAATAAAAGTTAACACACACTGGCATTAAAACAAAAGGTTTATGGTCTTATTTGCATGCTTGCAACAATCTAAACCAATGTTTTGGCCACAAAACTTAATCCTCAATTGACCTATAAAGCAGGCATTACAGGTTGTTGCCATTAAAATAAAATTAAAAACTGATGAGGCTTCCTGAGCATTGGTAGTGTTCTTATGTTTTTAAACAAAAAGGGAAAAAAATAAAAATTAAAAAAAATAAAAAAGTGGAAATAAAGTGGAAAAGTTACCACAAAAAAGAAAAAAAAAATACATACTATATATATATATATATATATAATAATATATAATATATATATAACACTCAGTCGTTTGCCAGTTCATTAGGTCTCTAATAGAAAGGCAGTTTGGGGATCTGATCCCCATTCTTCCCCTGGTACATGTGCAAAGGTCATTTGGTTGTTGGACACAGCTGCAGGAAACTGCCGAAAGGCAGGTGCTGCTCTGGATTTAGACCGCAGGAACGTGTTTTGCCGAGTGATTTGAATGCCACTTGTACTGGAAAGGGTATCAACTTTACAGAAGCAAGGGCTCAGAACTGGCTGGAGCACCTGTCCTTACAGAAGATCTGACTACAGAATACCCAAAATGTAAGGTTTAACTTATAAACGGTTTAAAAATCACAGAGAGGCTTTTGACCTCTAGGGCATGTACATGAAAACCGAGAAGCCAAAGCTATTGTTTAGATACAATGCTGAGCATCTTCTGTTTTTTTCACATCTGAATATAAAACCAATAAATAACCTACTAGACAATAATATCTTGTCCTGGTCTTACTGCCTTGGGGTCAGCAATAAAATTCCTTAGTATAGAACACCCAGGAGGATCATGTGACCCGAGTTCAACCATTCCTCTGCCTTTACACGGTTTCTCATTCTATGCTGCTACGCTGGCATGTGGGTGAAAGTAGGTTATCTGGGCCACGAACCTGGTACTTAAGGATTAAAAGTTCCAGGGTTTACCTAACACATATTAGACACTAATTTTAGAAATGTCTCCATACAACAGACACACCCTGATGTTCTTGATATAAGATACAAATCATTCATGCGTCTAAATAAAGCTTAGGACATGACTTTGAAGAAGCTCTCCTTTTCAGGTTAGATCCATAGATCTAGGAAGGTCATCCTAATAGACACAAATGAAACGGGAACAAACAATACAACAAAGGAATTCTCCCACCAAGTGATCAAAACCCAAGCGCTGCCTCATTTATTTAAAAGGCGCTGTCGACTAAACGTTAGTCGTTTTAAACAGAGAGTCAATAGCGTTAGAAAAAAATGGCCTCTATTCTGGACCCAAGCTTATTGAATACTCTCACTAATGTCATTGCCAAAGGATTCTACTCAAATGCCAGCAGCTGCTGCAGGACAGTGTCTTAATGTTATCGCTATACCATGCAGAATGAAACACACAACTGAATTAAGGGTAATACATGCCAGAAAGCTTAAAGCTGGTACAGCACGATGATTACCTAAAATGCATGCATATAAACACCATTGGAAATACAAGGTATTCAACCAAAAAAAATAAATCCAATTTTCTACGATTGCATTGCCAAATTCTAATACTAACTCCATAATTACCATATTTGCTCGATTATAAGACGAGGTTTTTTCCCCCAGAGCAAATGCTCCAAAAAATACCCCTTGTCTTATAATCAGACCTCAAATAGGTCTGACTATGAGACTAAGATCCAGATCCCCCGCAGCGCTGCAGGGGACCTGGATGCTCCTGGCTCTTCCCCTCCCCCCAACTTACCGGTGCTTCTGATTCCCCGGCTGTCAGTGAGGAGAGTTCCGGCGCGGGGAATTCTTGTCACTGACAGCCGGGGAAGGTCTGCGCAATGGACGCAGACAACCCCCGCTGCTAACCGCACCTCCTTCCGGCTGCAGCAGAAGTTGTCCACGCGAATTGCGTAGACGTCTGCACGCTGCCCGGACAACACACCGGGGAATCAGAAGCACCGGTAAGCTTGGGGAGGGGGGTGTTAAATGGGGGGCATAACGCATTTCTGTGGGCAGAGTGCCCCATGATATGCCTTTTAACCCTCTATATGACACTCTGCCTCCAGAAATGCCTTTTAACCCTCTATATGCTACTCTGCCTCCAGAAATGCCTTATACCCCCTTATATGCCACTCTGTCCCATGATATGCCTTTTACCCATTGTACAGCGCTACTGAATTTGATAGTGTTATATAAAACAATAAATAATAACAAACTCGGAACATATTATAAATGGAAGCCCTTCGTTAACATGCATTTGAGGAACACAGAATGTTGATTACTGGTGACCAAACAGGAGTTTCTTTTCAAAAAGATTTAGATCCCTGCCTACAGTCTATGGAAATTGGCAATTTAGTGTAGTGTTTAGCTTCCAGAGCAACTAAAACACAAAGTAAAGTTATATGACGTAGGAATATAAAATGTATAGGTTTAGATGTAATGTATGGAAGTTTTTTTGAGCGGTGGTAGATTAGCGGAAAAACCTCCAGCAGCAGCGGAGGCTAAGAATTTAAACATGCATGGGATAGGCAAAAACACTGTCCCGACTGTTTGAGGCTTGACTCTCTTTATTAGGAAAAATGGGCATATTAGAGGGTCCTAACAGCTCACATAATGTATTTTTAAGAGGACCCCACATTATACAGGTTTAGCGTGTGTTGTAATACAGGCCTCCAAACATTTCAATTCGCAAAACAGGACACTTTGATTGAGTTGAGGCTGGGGATGATTCTATTGACAGCTATTAAGGTAGTCGGGCAAATTATTTAAAAGAAGAATAATGCACTTTATTTAGACAATGTAAAATTTTTTATTTCTGCCTTTTCGGTGACCTTTAGGGCTGTAGGACACTGTAGAACATCAGAGAAAAAAAGTCCCAATTTGATTCATGTCTCTCCTCAGCAAGCCCACAGCTTTCTCACAAGGATAACTAAATGTCCGACCCTAGTTTAGGCTAATCATGCACCAGCTCAACACGGCTCAATTAATCCAACAGCCACCGCCACAACGTATTCAGCGCAAACTACATTAACCAGTATCCCCCTGGGACCATGACGTAGTCAATTTGACTTCACCTCCCGGCATGCACCGAGTCACTAGAGTCGCATGGTGATGACGCGTTTGTTTCTTCCGGTCAGGCTTTTGGTAGTTGGATCACGATTCCGTGAGCTCTATCCTGCCGTGATTGCACGATGGCAGCTTCAGATTCGGGTACCTCGTTGGTCGCCCAGAAACCCGGAGCTACCGCCTTAGTCGTACCTAAAGAATCCTTAAGTGACGCGGAAAAGAGGAGGCCAAAGAAAAAGGTCCTGTCCGAAGAGACGTATATAGAGGTGAGAAAGCAGGAGGATGGGGAGGCGAACAAAATGCCTCAGAGTCACTAGGAAATGTCACATGAGTTAAGACTCTAGATTCCCAACGCAGCTTTAAATTAGAGTTTTGCGACGTAGGTGTATGGATTCGTTATGACGTCATACCATCTTACATGCATTACCTGTGCATCTGTCAAACTATTCATCATGTTAAATATGATTAGACACGATTTTTGTATAATAATGATGAACAGACAAAAAAACATGTAGGCTTTTCTCCAAATGAGTGAAGAGTGAGACACACCAGTGAAGAGGTGCTTACAACGACCTAGATATGCAGGTGACGTAAGAGACATGGTGATTGCATAAAGAACAGTAGACAGAGCAAATGAATCGACGTACACGCTAATGAATATGAAAGGGTTTACTGTGGCAGCAAAAAAGAATAGATGGATAATTCAGCCACAATCTGGTTCATATTTAGATGCTTTTTTAGGAATAGCAACTTTAGACTCCAGAAATGTGGAGAATTACTAGTTTTTGTGTTGTTTGACAGTATGGAGGTTCCTGTGGTCAACACTGATTTGTGAGCCATGTGTGTGCTTCGTCTACAGAACCTGCAAAAAATAATTCAGCGAGATTTCTTCCCTGATGTGGAGAAGCTACAGGCTCAAAAGGAATATCTGGAGGCAGAGGAGTGTGGTGACCTGGAGAAGATGAGGCAGATAGCTATTAAATTTGACACATCTTCATTTAAGTCCTCCCAGGAAACTCCACTTCCTTGTAAGTATGGGGTGTGAATGTGCTTTTTCTGGTACTGGTCACCTGCATGCCATGTAAATTAAAGTCCTTCTTCCCCTCCTTTGTTTTGTTTGCACATTATGCTTTGGAAAATTCTCTCTCATCTCTTGATTTGTGTTGCTTTATTTTAACCCCTATAGTTCTGTCTCTGCACATAGTTGGCAAACTAAGTTAGAATGCCAACTACTTAACCTGTATGTATTTGCACTCTTGGGGACTCCCTATAGTGATCAGTATCTTCACATCTTGCTGTTTTTTTCTGTTTAAATCTACTTCTTCAAGCATGGCTTTTATTAGCCTTATTTTTCGTTAGTTTGGTGTGTACTACATTTTTTAATTGTTTTTCGGTAAGGGGCTCCTGTAATATCCATATTTGCTGTGTGCACTACTTAACATGCTTCCACAATATTATATAGCATTGAAGTTGTGTGACTAGTAGGGTTTTGAACTTCATATATATAAATATGATTTTTTGTTTCTTGTAGATGTCACTCCAGCCACATTTGAAACTCCCAGTGGGGCACCTTGTACTCCATCCATCGCAGCTAAATGCACAGTGAGTGATGAAGGTGAGGGATACTTCATGCTTAAAAGAACACTGTTCTTACTCCTGCTTGTTGTAATGTGTAGACTATACATAACACATATGCTGTTGGCATTGTTCATGCCTTATACAAGAAGATACTTTATCCTCAGTATTGTATTGGGATGCTCTACGTCACAAACACACATCACTATCACCAAAGCTATTCGACAAGTAATTGTTGTGAATCTTGTAGGGGATGTTGAGAAAACAGAAGAGGAAGCAGATGATCTTCCTGGTCTAGACCGCTTCTTGGCAAAACATACGAGTGAGGACAATGCTTCCTTCGAACAGATCATGGAGGTGGCAAAGGAGAAGGAGCGGAGTCGGAATTCATGGCTTTATGAAGCGGAGGAGGAGTACAAACAAGTATGCCAATTAAAAATGTTCTATGTTCAGTGAAACATGTCAAATGAAACGGGCAGCCGTGTTTGGATTTTCATTCAGACAAAATGCTTGGAAATACAATGAGCTCTCAATGCATTCTTTTGTGGGGGAGATATATTATTGTGTTCCCTGATTAACTACTCATTGTAAAGGCCTACACCAGTGCAATTTGTCCTGTGAGAAGGGCCACTCTTTATGATGTATAGTTAAATTGTTGAAATTACATTTTAAATATCACTACATATAAATATCACAAGTTACTGTGTCGTGACACAGAAGCTCAGTGAGGGAGCCGAAAGATATGCGCTCAGACTCAAAGCACTACCTAAAACAAAACTACGATGTCAATATCACAATTTCAGACAGCATCCATAGTGAAAAACTCTGATCTTTCTATAGAGTGGTATGGTATTAGATGGATATGGGATATAAAGTCATGTTCTTGTTGTATCTGATGGTAAATACAAGCTATATTTGTAAGAAACCTATATTTCTTAATATGATTTGCTTCACTTCTACAGCGGCAACTGCAGAGTTTGGCTCTACCATCAGTCGAGAAGCAAGCTATAGAGTGCGGAAAAGCAGGACTGGACACCTGGGAGTATAAGGCACACAATTCTCTAATGTACTATCCTACAGGTGTGTCTTTTTTCTCTCCTCTTCAAATTCAGTTTGACAGTTTTAGTAGTTACATTTTTCATATGACTAATGCAGCTGTAGAAAAATGAGACATACATTTTACATGCACTGTATTTTCATATGGCTTTATTTTTGCACTTGGTGCTAATTCACTGGTTTCAGATGGTTTCCAGATGCTTACTCTTTGATATCTTTTAACTGTCTACTAAAATTGATTGGCCACAGAGAAGTGTGTATAATCTATGTCATGTGGGCCAATATGTTCATACAATTCATCCTGGTGTGTGTTTGTGCATACTTGTTTTGCTTTGCCTTTATAAAATATATATAAATGTACATTTCATATATGGCTATGTAGTGGAATATACCCTTTTGTTACTTTCAAGTGTTTGTTACAGTTTAGTGCAGCCTGTGTGACTTTAATATTATATTTCCAGGTGTTCCTGATAATGACTTATTATTCAAAAAACCAAGAGAAGTTCTGCATAGAAACACACGCTTTCACAAAGACCCCTTCAGCCAGGCCCTGAGTAAGACTCAGCTCCAGCAGGCAGCAGCCTTAAACGCGCAGGTACCTGATCTCCAATCCCGCTCTATGCTGTGTGTACCCTTTAACAGAAAGGTTGCATGCCTTTTTGCTTCTTTATTTGCTACTAGTTGTTAATTGTTTGTAGGAGTAAGAGCTGCTGTACACAAGTGTAATAGTATGACAGCATTCAACTTTTTTGTCTTTTAATTCAGTACAAACAAGGGAAAGTAGGCCCGGACGGGAAGGAGCTCATTCCAACAGAGTCCCCAAAAGTGAATGGCTTTGGATTTGTTGCAACACCCTCTCCAGCTCCAGGTAACATGTGGTCTGAAACTGAGTTTGTGCTTTCTGGAGCATTTCTGTTGGTTCATGTCTGTGTATACATGTGCCAGCAAACGGGGAAGGGTGTAGATATCAGTTTACTGATGCGTGCCATGGTTGTTCTTGAAAGCTGGCATCTATTTGTAAAGATTAGCTAGGGAGTCCTTTATTAACACGACTTGTGATAAAAATTTGATTATCTTTATTATAATATTAAAAACAACCTCATTATACCCTCACAGGAATTAATGAGTCCCCACTGATGACATGGGGTGAAGTTGAGAGCACTCCTTTCCGTTTGGATGGATCGGAAACTCCATATTTGGAGAAGACTCCGGGCCCATCGTTTAAGGTAAGATATGTATCATTTTTAAATAATACCAAGTAGGAAACAGTGATATAATGCAGGAAAAAAAACCTGTTTTTATGCCTACACGTTTTCTTTCCACCTCTGTCATTTATATTTCTGGATGTTTTTAGTGAAATGTACTTTGATTTGTCTTTTGGATTTGTTCACTATAGATTCTGGAGCCAGGCCGCAGGGAACGTTTGGGTCTAAAAATGGCAAACGAAGCAGCAGCGAAAAACAGAGCAAAGAAGCAGGAAGCCTTAAGGAAGGTCACAGAAAACTTGGCAAGGTGAGCGGCTATAAGGGTTTTCTGTGACGTGTTAATTTAAAAATATAAAAAAGATCATAGCAACTGCTAGAAGACAATCCATTTGTCTACACGACGTGTAATCGGCTTTGTGTGTGTTGTAAAGACAATAATTATCCCATAATACCTGTTATGCTTTTATTTCACACACTGTCCAAAATGTAATTTCTGTGAACTCCAAGGTGAAGCCAATGGAATTAAAAATATTTACTGCACTGCAGGCATTATTTACTAAATAGTGTACTATACAAAAATTTCTGTTGGTCATATATAGTATCTAATTGGATGTGTACGTCACCCGTGAGAACATCATATCAGTGTTTCCCTCATTGCGCGGTACCTTTTTTGTTTTTTTTTTTTTTTTTTATTATATGCTCAAAAAGTGCTTGTGTGGAAATCGCTTTTATCAATATTTTTTCCTTTAAATATGTCTACTGCTGTACATATTGAGTAAGATGGATATAGCCACATGGGTCCAGGAGAAGATGCAGTCCTTAGTTGAAGTTGGAAATCACCTTTGACTACAGAAACATAGCTCTAAAATTTCTATTAAAAATAGTGTGTTTTTTGCCTTGCATCCCCTAGGAATTCTGCACAATGTATAGACCAGTTATTGTTCTCTATTTGCCCCGTGTACACAGCGTTGAAAGGCACAAAGTGTTTTTGCTACTTTCTAAGTTCTAGTTTTTAACAGTTTGGTACATATAATATAGCTGTTTAATGGTGTTACAATGAATGTATATGTGAAGTGAATAATTTCACCAATTTTAGCGCAAACGTGTGTTGGTTTGCAACGGAGCAGGAGATTGATGTGTAGTTTCTTAACATCTAAACCAAATATTCAAAATCTATATGTGATTTGTAAAAATGCCGCAGATGTCTAGGGTTGGACTTGTTTTGACTTAAGAGCACAAATTTTCCTTAAAATGGCGCAAAAATGTTTCTTTGTAACCCTTAAGATAATGATTTAGCGAGCCGTATTACAAGTAAGCTTTGTACAGATGTCGAACTTATCGGGTTTTAAGGGAACATCAGTTGTATGGTCACTTTATGATAAGGCTATTTTCAATCTTACCTGTGTCAGTTATTGTTCCTAAGTACGTTCAAATATTGATATTATTTTTGTTTTTTGTTTACAGCCTTACTCCCAAAGGACTCGCCCCTTCGCTGTCTCCCGCTCTGCAGCGTCTGGTGAACAGGACTTCTAGTAAATATACCGACAAAGCTCTGAGAGCCAGTTATACGCCATCTCCTGCACACACAGGCACCCCGGGCTACAAGACTCCAGGAGGCCTTAGCCACACACCCAATATTACACCAACAAAAAGGACTCCGTCCCAAACGCCTGTCGCTCCAGATACCACATCCATTACAGATAATCTGCTACATTTACCCAAAAGACGAAAAGCATCAGACTTTTTCTGAAAGCAGAATACAAAATGAACATTGGTTACACTGTTGTATATAGTTTTGACTGTTTCCTGGAGGCTAAGCCACTGACAAGTTACCAAATGTTGGGATCATTTGGAGAGCGTTAACGCAATATTACCGACGACTGCTTAGTCCAAACTTTTCACGTTTGAAATGTTTAATTAAGAGACCCGATGTAATATCTTATTTATGCTGTATGCTATTCCAACATTTCTCTACTTTTTTTGTAATATTTTATAAAGTGTCTTTGAATGTCACAGACAAGAGTGAAATTTCCTAAATTGCACAATGTTTATTCAGCATTCGTTTATCCATAAGATGAGGCTGAATTTAACTCTACCAACCAAATAAACAAAACGTGTTTGGTTCATACAAGGACACTTGGTACGTAACTGTTTAAAAAAAAAAAAAAGTACTTTAGTAATGCATTACATTTCTTTGTAGTGACAGAAATCCCTATCTGACACTCTAGGACAGGGCTGCACAATTCCAGTGCTCGATAGCCATTATTGACCAGTCACCATTGGATATCCCAGCATGAGCACAGGCATTGCAATTTAATAATTCATGGATCAACTTGCGTTCAGACACGCTGACCGGTTTACAGCCCTTGAGGACAGGAGTTGCACCTCGGCTCTAGGGTTCTTATCAGTGCTATTTTGATCAAAGTGGTCCTTTCACTAAAGTATAATGATAACACATAGGTCATAGCTGTAAAGCTCTTGCCTAGAAAGCAAATTATAACGTTTGCAGCATTATGGGGTCTATTTGTTAAACCAAGAGTTCGCGGGAGCATCCATATTGAGCTTCTCCTGCAAGTGGCGTTTATCTGTTCCGATGTAGTACATGGTTAACTCGGGGAAGTGACATTTCCAGCCCTTCTTGTTGGAGAAGCTCAATGAAGTTAGCCCTTCATAATGAGGTTGGAAGGTTATATTCAGCTCCCTGGCATTGTAACGTTCACATACTGATCAATAAGCTTAAATGTTTTACTACTGTAATATCTGGACAACCTCTTATTTACATCCATGGTAAATCTTTTTTTGTAACTGGATGACTCTGACTTTTTTTTTTAACCACTTTTAATCGGTCATGTGTGTAACTAAGTGCGTTTGGTGTTACATGGCAGTTTTCTGGCTGTGTTCTGGATTGGTTTTCAGTATCTCATCTTCAACTTCCATGTCTAAAGCTGTACTAGCCATCTTTTGCTGCAGATGCTTTTCGTTAACGATGGGTTCTTCATCTTCTGATTTACAGAGAACTTTGTCCAGGTTGTTTTCCTCCTTCACGTTTGTATGAATTCCAGCGGCCACTGCTTTTTTTATGGTGGGTTTCTGCTCCTTAGGTTTTTGGGTTAGCTGTAGCCAGCCATGATTCCAAATCTGGTCTGCTGTTAGACGAAGTGTAACATCTGGCTGCAACATAGCATAAATTAACTCTTTGCACTTGCTAGAGATATGTTTAGAGCGTGGAAATTCTAGCCTGTGCTCCTTTTGATGGCGCAGCATTCTCTTGATGTTGGAGTCATCGTAAGGCATTACCCCACAAACCATAATATAAAGAGTTACTCCCAGACTCCAGATGTCATAGACTTTGGGCTGATATGGTATAGCTTGCAATATCTCTGGAGCAGCATAGGCTGGTGATCCACAAAAGGTTTTGCTAGGAATAATCTTGCCAGAGCTGTTGCGGGCTAAATGTCGTGCAAAGCCAAAGTCTGAGAGCTTGATGTTGAAGTCCTTATCTAAGAGAAGGTTCTCACACTTCAAATCCCTATGGACGATATCTAGATCGTGACAGTACTTCACTGCGGAGACAAGTTGGCGAAACATCCTGCATGCCAATTCTTCTGACAATGCCCCCTTTTCCTTGATAAAATCTAGCAGATCTCCATGAACACACAGCTCCATGATAATGTAGACCTTGCCATCTGCTGTCTCAAAAATCTCATAAATCTTTACAACCGAGTGGTGGTTCATTTTTTTTGAGATCTCGATCTCACGTGGAAGAAACTTTTCAAGGAAGTCAGCTGGTGATTTTTTCCGGTCAATCACTTTTATGGCTACATTAAACTTATGATGTTCAGAATATGCTGACCTCACCTTTGCGTATGATCCTTCTCCTAAATGTTTGCCAATTGTATAACCTCTCTTCTTAAGCATAGTAGCTTCGTCCATGGCTTAAGGGGAAAACAATCCTACTTGGCTAGATAAGGATTATGGTTTGGTATGTTAGTGCAGTGCACAGTGAGTGTAGAGAAAGCTGCACATTGTTGCGTGGCAGCGAGTGTGATGTCATAAGAGTTCCTTGGTTTTGAGATCTGATCCTATTTGCCAAGATATATTTTGTTTCCTTTCCGTCATACAAAAAGGTATTATGTGAATAATGCAAAAACGTCACATTGTTTTGACCTTGTGTTGACAGTTTTCTACCCCTTACCCACGTAGTAACATTTTTTATTTTATTTTTTATTTCATTTTCACATTAGTTTAGTTGGTTTGTTGCAGTGGGAGCCTCCGCTGCCGTCTGTATTGCTTGTCTGCTTTTGGAGCTTAAATTCTTGTCGTTCCTTTGGAGTTGGTGACCCATGACATGTCCCGTTTACTGCAGGCACCATGATACCACCAACTGTGTTCGACTAGTAAATTGTGCTAACATGCAGCTGAAAACATTATACAAAAATGATTTTCAAAATGAAAACACCAGAATATTTTGAAAAAACTATTTATTTTTTTTTACTTCAAACTTTCGCCTTCTCTTATTAATGGTTACATATCCATCAAGGTTTTTGTTCTTGCAGCAGTTATTTTGAGATATTTTTATACTAAAATGATCGCATCATTATGAGAAATAAAATGTAGTTTGCAGCAGTACCAACAAGGTGCTCTTCGCACCATTGACAGTCCGCGTTACTTGGTGCAGCCATCTAACTGCTGATTGGTGATACAGCTAAGTGGGCGGAGTGTCCGATAAACGTGAAATAAAGCGGTAAGTCCTTCCCATGCCTCGCTCTGATTGGCTGCGTGGTGCTCCTGTTTGTTGTGGGGAGAAGGAGGCCGCCATCTTGTTCCGTCTCATTAGAGAATCGGAACGATTCCCCGGTAACGGGGGAAAAGGTTGTCGTAGAGACCTAGTTATTACCGGCAGGTAGAATTTCGTCGCGTAATCACGCTAGCGATCCCTCTCCATTCGGTGGTGTGTCCCGTTTTCACGGCTCTGGCGGGAGGATGAACGGAGGATAAATGGTGCCCAAACCGGACAGCGGCACCTTCCTCCTCCTCTTTCTGCTTGTGCTAACCCTGACCGAGCCGCTGCGGCCAGGTGAGTGGAAAACAGGTTTCGGCCTGCGCAAGGGGACGTTCATAATGATCCTTTAGCCGGAGGCTGTGGGTATAGAGGGGGTTATTTAATGTAGGACACTATGGCCAGTGAGACTGGATGAGTGAAAGTCCAGGTGTGATGTACGCCTATGCACGATGCCACAGCTTCATACAGTGCCAGGATGCAACAGATAGACCAGAACTAAGCAAGTACCAGGCCATGCTGGACAGGGTTATGCATGAACTATAATATAAGAGGAAACCATGCCCACAGTGTGCCTGGAGGTCTGATCCGGGTGATGGCCACACCGGCTACTCCCATAGCCAAGGCCCTGCTGCAATCCCAGTTTGCCTGATGCATCTCGCACGTCGTTTTCTAGCTTCCTTCCCACAGACATTGCAGGAAGCCTTCTTAACCCCTTCAGCTCTGCAATGAGAGAGATCACTGTTCGGTTTGGAATGAAAAGCATTTGAGTTGTACAATCAAACTGAATGCTGCCATGCTTGCACGTAATAATACGCAGACGGGGCTGTTGTCACCTGGGTGCAGTTGCTGTAACCTGTTGGCACCTTTTACTGAAGCCACTATAATCACAGTGTGTGTTATAAGAGCAATTGTAATTATAACCCAGTGTGTACCGCACACCAACAGCACTAAATACCGATGGGCTTCTCTCACCCACAAAAAACAATGGTGAAAACGTGTCTGTAGTGATAAAGTGCTTTGTTTGATGTAAAAGGTACAAAGTTGAAGATTTTCTGATGTGTAGAGATCTTCCAATATTACAATATACCGTATAAAGTATACAATATACCGGAGAAAGTTTTAATAAACATGGTATCCTTACATTGATTCTTTTACTCTGGACAGTGTACTTTTGTTTGTTACTCCATGACTAATATGCTTTAAAATAAGGATATTTTTATTAAGTTGTCTATATGCTCTCATCTACTGATGACTTTATCATTACCAATACATTTTCTCCCCCTCTATTTTCTGTGTTGTCTCCACTGAATGAGCCGCCTGATTACTAGAATTAACGTATTAGCACGGTCTCTTTGGGTTAAAAGCAACAGCTACTTAAAACTTTGGCGTACGTTTGTGTGAACAAAAACATGTTGCCTACATCTTAGGGTTACAGTATGTCAAAATGGGGATTCCTAACCAGGTTTTCCCTTGAATTTTCTAATACGGCTTTAATATTGTGCTCGTTTATCAAATAAAACGTTTGAGGCGGGCTGTATTTGGACATGTATCCAACAGTAATGGCCGTAAAAGCTATAGGGTGCAATAACTTCAATGTGACTGTCAAACAAAAATGTTCATACTTGCTGACACATGACATGTCTTTTCTCTGCAGGCTTACGTAAAATAATTTGTAAAAGGGTGCTTTGCTCTTTGTTATTATAGAAATATTCCTTATTATTGCTGCAAAGCATTTTGTGTTTAGCCTGCTGATTGCTAATAAATATCGGGCATAGCAGTAATTACTAAAGCAAACTATGCAGTGTTTGTGCTTTGGAAGGGAAGTTTTATACTGTATTGTGCGTATCAGCTGTCCAGTATGTTCCTCGGGTGGGTTACAGGAACAAAAAAAAAAGGCTGTCACATCTGTCACTGCGATGGGCAATTGTGGCTAACCATGGCTTTTGCTTTCTATTCTTCACTTAAACTGTTGTGCTTAAAGTAAAACTGGGCACTGTTTACTGTCCCTGACCGCCTCAGCAAAGAATAACGGATAAGGAAATGAATGTCTTCTGTGTGTATATTTGCAGCACTCCCCTTGCCATGATGTTTTAAAATCCTAATCAATTCATTTTCTTAGTACTTTTACTTATCAGTTGTTTAAGCGAAACCGTTTGATCATTAACAATGATTAAACCCAATTCCGTGCTTGCCTGCGCAGCCGCGAAAGAGAAATTCATCTGAATTCGCCACCCCAGGCGCTATGCTGCAGATATCCTCTGGCCGAGAATAAC